>PVIA01008965.1:0-65840 GCA_004024845.1 Tonatia bakeri
CCCGCCCCCAACTCTCTGGCTTGGTCATCTGCAGCAGCCTCCTCCTGGCCCCACAGATCTACTCTTGGTTTTTGCCCACTGTTGTCCAAGCTACAGTCCGAGGGGCCCCCTCAGAAGGAGCTTCTGCGTCCCACCCACCCCTTCTCCTGTGAGGATAAACCCTGAGGCCCCCAGCTGTGGGGGGCTGCCCCTGGCTCCCGCTGCAGCCACACACCTTCTACCCCTGGGCCTTGGCCTTCTCTGTTCCCCACCTGGAATGCTGTTCCCTGCAGGCTGGCGAGGTGGCCTCCCGGGGGCGGGCAGGAGGCAGGCAGCTGCGTGTGGTCTGCAGCTGCTGATGCAGGAAGGACGTCCTCGTAGGTCTCACCCCTCTGGGTGCTGCTGGTCTTCCCACGCCGGGCCTCGTCCCGGGCAGCAGAGGACTTTGCTGCTGGGCCCCGGAGCCTGGGACTGACGGGACGGAGGAGGGGCCCCGTCAGTTTATGTCGTGGACGAATGGGTCCCTTGGCGGAGAGAGGGGCCGGGCGTGACCCAGAGGAGAAAGAGCAGGTCAGCTCAGCGCCACCCCCCCGCCCCTCAGGGCTGCCATGGTGACTGCTGTTTCCTGCCGGCCAAGAGGCCCTTAGGGCCCCTGCTGGGGATGGGGTCAGCAGGGCAGGGCTGTCCTGGGTCATTTTGCAGTGTCCGTCCCTGGGGGGGCTGCTCCAGGTGGCTCCTTAGATGCTTTGGGAGCTCAGCCCAGGGTGGGTGGCCCAGGCAGGGGTGGGCAGGGCACACCGAGGTTCCATTTTTGTGCTGTGTCCACATCTCAGTGCCCTTGGGCACGGTGTCCAGATATCGTAGATGGAGGTGCGTGGTGTCCGTGCTGTCACCATCCTCCCTGGCTGCTACAGCCTCTCTTCCCCAGGGCTGAGGGACGCTTGGAGGCTCCTGAGAGTCGCAGTTGTCCAGCAGGGAAGACCCCCTGAGGGGGTCCCCATCACTGATTGTCCTTGTTTACCTGTGGGGAGGCTGAGGCCCAGAGAGGGCAAGGAGCTGGCCCAGGATCACACAGCACGGCAGGGCCGGGACACGGGATGCCTCATGTTGGAGCCTCCCACTAGCCCGGTCCCACCCATCGCAGTCAGGATGGTTATTTATTTTAGAATGTAGCCATTTTTTACTACTTCCAGTCTGTGTGTATTATACCATATTACGTTATCATGTTCCATTTCTATATTATTCATAACACATTTTTCTTATTTAAAAAAATCTATAATTGGTCTATCCACACAGCAGAATACCGTGCAGCCGTGGAAAGGAAATGAGGTTGATGCGTGCCGAGTGAGAGAAGCCAGACACGAAAGGTCACACGGGTGCGATTCCCTTCCAGGCAAAGGCAGGGAGATGGAAAGCCGGTCCGCAGGGGGCCGGGCCCGGGGGCGGGGCCGGGGCCGGGGGCGGGGCCGGGGGCGGGACTGGGCGGGGCGGGCGGGGCCTGCTCTTTCTGGGAGACGGGGATGCCTTGGAAGGAGGTAGGCGCGGTGGTTGCCCAGCCTCGTAATTGTGGTATGTGCCACCGACTTGCTCGCTTTGGTTATTTTTTCGTTATGTGACTGTCATCTCCATAAAAGAGCAATCTGGGGCCTGAAAAAGGCGGGCGGCCGCGGAGCCCTCACTGGTTGCTGGGCGCGCAGTGCGTGTGCGTCCTCCCTGAGTCTGCACCTCAGCCCGGGAGACCGGGGCTCCGTCTGGTGGGGAGGGACTGGCTCAGAGACGCTCAGCAACGCGCCGGGGTCACACAGCCAGAAAGCCACAGACCGCCCCGGGTCTCAGGCCAAAGCTGAGGTCACCAGCTGACCTTCAAGGCCTCCCTGTGGGCTGAGCCCTGCGGGGGAGAGGCGGGGGGAGGGGCAAGGCTCTCCTGTGCCTGTCCCCCAGGGTGTGTGGTGGGGGTGAGGCTCTCTTGTTATCCGCCCTCCAGCCACAAGCAACCCGCGGGTGCTGCTCAAGAGGGCGGCCCGACTGGGCTCTGCTGTGGCTTAGGCTGGTTCACCGGCTCCAGGCCTAGTGGCTGTTCTGTGCCCCTCATCCCCACCCCAGCCCTGGGCACAGAAGTAGGAACTTTCCAGCACAGCCCTGGGCCAGCGGCTGACCGTGAATCAGCACAGTTCACTCTGGCGACAGATAGTGCGGGCCCTCTGGGGCTGCTCTCAGTTTCCGGAGAGTTCCTCGCCGTGACTCAGTGCCATCCCTGGCCTCGGGGACCCAGGCTTCTGTGCACCTGCCGGGCTGAGCTCTTGCCCCTGTGGGACACCAGAGAACTGCTTGGGGGCTGCCCTGCGCCAGTTGCCCTAGGCCTCGGTTTCCCGTCTGCAGGGCGGGGGTTGGGGGCGGTGAGGGAGGGGTTCCTTGGCGTCTCATGTCACACAGTGGGAGCGAGGGCCTGCGTGTGTCCAGGATGTTGGCAGGGGGAGGTTTTGGTGCAGGCACGAGGGGCTGCAAGTGGGGTGAGGCTCAGAGGGAGTCCTCTCCCTGTCCTGGGAGGGTCTGGGTGGAGGGCTGTGTGTGTCCTCGTGACTGCTGGCCACCAAGCCTGGGTGTGATGGTGGCCACCCATGCCTGAGTCTCCCTTGGAGTTCCCCTGCAGAGGCTGGGACGGGGCCTGGGCTCCGTGTGGTCTTGCCCTGGCCTGCCTCGAGGCCTTGAGTCGTAGGTGATGGGGTTCCCGACTGACCCCCCGAACTGGGCCAGCACTGCCAAACCCCTGAAGCGAGTCTGAGCTCATCCCCTGCTGCATATTTCACATAGAGTAGCCCTCGGCACGACCCCCGTTTTACAGACGGGGAAACGGGCTCCGAGGAGCGAGGTGATTTCCTCAGGTGACTTCACAGCATGGCAGAGCTGGGATCTGAGCCCGGGCTGGCCCGGCGTCAGCCGCCCGGGAGGAGGACGCGGTACAGCCAGCGTGGGAGCCGTGTCTCCGGCGAGATCCTGGGCTGCGGAGGCTGCGTCCGTGCAGAGGGCACCGCCTGCACGGTGGGTGGGTCCCTGTTGTTGTGCAGGTCCTGTGCTGGGTCAGGGGCCGGGTCTCCGGATGGGGGTGTTCTGTGCAGGTTGCAGGCTGTGAGTGGGGAGCTCTCAGGGGGCCCAGGGGGAGGCAGGGACAGGGAACGGGGGTTCTGGAGGGGCGTGGAGGGCCCTACTCTGTCTCAGGACCAAGTCAGCAGGAGCCGCCCTTCCGCCTGGGTTGCAGAGTTCCTGGGCCGTCTGTCCCCTGGGCCCTGGTGACAAATCTCTTTCACTATCTGTTGACCTGGGCAATTAATTGCTCCAGGCGGTCGATGGCTCTGCAGCGCCCTTGCTCTCCTAGGTGGCGCCGGGCCCGCCCTGCAGCCACTGGGGGCCCAGACCCTGCGCCTGGGCGGGAGGGTCTGTGACGTCAGCACCTGGTGCCAAGCAGCCTGTCCCTGGGGAGCCCAGCAGCTAACGCTTCGGGGTGCTAGCCTAGTGCCCCTATGTACAGAACCTGAATGATCTTCACAAGGAGCCTGCGATGGGGCCACGGAGGGGCTCCATCAGAGGCTCATGGAAGTTTCCACCCCAGCAGCCGTCCCCTGTGCACCATTCCCAAGGGGGCTCCGGGGCAGGGTGTCCGGCACAGGTGACATGAGGTTACCTCGGGTGGCTGGGTGCACATTTCAGTTGTGGGAACCCGGGCGAGCTCTCCTGCCTCACTGCCCCCGTCTGCAAAACTGGCGGTAGGGGGAGCGATCAGAGAGACCAGCACCTTGGGTGGGAGTGAGAGTTAGATCCCTTAATAAGCGTGAAGGGCTTAGCATTGTGCCGGGCACGAAGAACCCCTCAGGAGGGAGTTCCAGGCACTGGTGGGCTGCCGTTCCAGTGGTGGACAGGCAGGTGGACGGACAGATGGCTTCTCAGCTCTGCCGCCTGCACAGGCTTGGGGGCAAAGCCCTCCCCCGGCCCTCCCGCCCGGCCTGTGCCTGGCCTGGCGCCCGGCGGCCCCCCTGCCTCCAGAAGCGGTCGATATCCCAGCTCCTTCCTGGCGTCTAATTGCTCCTGGCGGCCGCTGTCTCTGCAGACCATGCTGTGTCCCACACTCTGCAGTGAGGAGCTGGGTGTGTGTGGGGCGTTTCTGAGAAGCGTATTCAGGGCCGCAGGGGGGGTGGGGGGTGGAGGAGGATGGGTTGCCAAGGGCAGACGGTGCCTGGGCCCTGCCCCCATGCATCACCGGCTGTGCAGTCGTGGTTGGGTTCCGCCTCCTCGTCTGACCTAGGGTCGGGTCAAGACAGTGCCCACCGAGCAGGAGCTCGGGACCGCCCAGGGTCCAGCTGGGGCTGTGCACAAGGGGGGCTGTTCTTGTCATGAGGACCGGTATCAGGGTACACCTCTCTGGGAGCCTGGACGGACGGACTTGGGTCTGGGGGTGCTCCTCAGGTGCCCCCTGACAGTGTGCCTCACCATCACACAGGCTGGCCCTCTCTCGGGGCCAGAGCCCCCTGCACCGGCCCTGTCGGCTCAGTCCCACCCACGTCGCCCTGCCGTTGGCCGGGGTCAGACCTCAGTGAATCCCGTGATCGCCTGCCTCCCTGGCAGCTTCAAGGGGAGCCTGCGTGGGGCTGGGTACGCCTCTGCTGTCACTGGGGCAGGAGAGTAACATGTCCTGGTGGCTTTTAAACGGAAGTCTGCCTCCCTCCCAGCCCGGCTGTGTGGGATGCTCTGTGCCGCAGTGACCGGGGCGAGTGGCACCTGGCCCCAGGGACACGGAGTGTCCCCTGTTCCCTGGGGTGAAGAGATGTGCCAGATGGCTAAGGGGACAGTGTCAGGCCCTCCGCCGCCTCCAGTGTTTGAAGTCCCCAAATCCAACCTGCTGTCACTTCCGGAAGCGAGGACTCCCCTTGGAGGCCAGTGCCCAGATCTTTCCGGGCCTGGCGCCCTGCTTAGGGTTTTGCAGAGCACGCCCCGCGGCTTGCTCCTCTTGGTCTAGCGCCCTTCACCCTGCCGGCCGTGGCGGCCACGTGGGAGCTCACGTGGGCGTCACTTCCCTTTCTTCAAACTGGCAGGCGTCACACTGGGCCCCTGGTGGTTTTGTAGAACTTGACCTGACCTGACCTCACGGAGGGTTTAGGGGGAAAGGCGGGGCCGCAGGAAATCCCCTCTGGGCTGAGCGGTGTTGGAAGGAGCAGGCCTTGGAGACCGCCCAGGGGTGCGGGCCCATTTTCTGGGTGGGAACATGGAGCTCAGAGAGACCTGGGGGCTTGCCCAAGGTCATGACCACAGACCGTCCCATCTGTGGAGGAGCTGGGAGTGCGTCCAGGCGCTGGAAATCTCTCCAGTGCTCTGCCCCCTGCACTGGTTTTGAACTTGTTTTTGGTGCAGGCGCTAACACAGCACAGAAGGCAGAAATGCATGGGTACAGATGAATGAATAATCATTAGGGGGATGCCGATGGCCGCCTGCCGTCTTCTCCCCAGACGCGGTCGGCGTCCTAACCTTTGTGGCGGTCCCCTCTGCAGACCTGCACGCAGATGAACGTGGGGCTTGGCCCTCCCCAGAATCACACAAGCGGCACCCCTGGGGTGTGGAGCTGGGAGCCCGACGTGTGCGCCCAGCCTGAGTCCGGCCGTCCTCCGTGTGGCCGCGTGTCTCCGGTTAGTCCCTGTCACTGCGCAGTGCCCGCGGTGTGGATGGGGCCACCGTCTGCCCCTCATCTGCTGATGGAGAGTTGGATCGTCCCCAGGCTTGTTGCGGTGGTGAGGAGCACTGTCATGCACACTCACATGCGCGTCTTGTGTGTGGACTCAGGCTTCTGTCTTCCCCCCGGGGGGACACCCACCCAGGAGTGGGGTGGCTGGGGCATGCGGTCACCCGGCGCGGGGTTGGACACGATAAGAAACTGCCAGCCTGCTTCCCGAAGCCGGTCTCCCCGCCTTGCACCCCGCTTGCTGGGCCGGAGGCCCTCTGCGGGCCTGTGTTCTGGCTGACACTGGGTATGGCTGTCTTCTTCTGCAGGGAGCGCCACGCCCACGCGGTGGGCGGGGCTAGCCCGTGCGGTGGGCGGGGCTCTCCCGTGCGGTCCGCACTCCCCTGCTGATTCGTGGTGCCGACCGTCTTCCGTGCTCCTTGTCCGGTGAGGCTACTTCGGCGAAGTGTTATGGAGCCTTCCCCCCATTTTCCTTTTTTTTTTTAATCCTCACGTGAGGATATGTTTTTGTTGACTTTAGAGACAGGAAGGGTGTGGCGGGAGAGAGAGAGAGACACACACTGGGGAGTTGCCTCTCGCCCACGCCCTAACCAGGGACCAAATCCGCAGCCTAGGCTGCGCCCCGACTGGGATCGAACCTGCAGCCTTTGGGTGGACGGGCCGACGCTCCGACCCACTGAGCCGCCCGGCCAGGGCCCCCCCCATTTCTGTATCGGCTGGCTGGCTCTTCTTCCTGTGGGCATCTGGACTCGGCATTCTGGACACAGGTGTCGTTGTGCTGGTTCTGACTTTGGACGGAGACCCGGAGACGCTTGAAAGGGAGTAGTGCGTCTACCCTCTTGCGAGGGCCACTTCCTCGCTTGTTCGCGGCGAGCTCTGGGAAGCTAACTGGGGAGTCACGAGGACACTGCGCCATGGGCCCGCGCCCCTCGCTGGCCCAACCCGTGTGAGGGCCACTTTTGTGGTCCCTCGGTCTGGCTCGGACGCCCAGCTCTGCGTCGGGAGCGTGACGCGATCCTCAGAGCCCGGCCACAGCTGGGCGGGGCCTGCCCCTCCGGTCGTCCTGGAGCGGTGCTCGGCCTGGTGGACACGGTGTGGCGGACCGCGGGCCTCCTGTCTCCGCCCACACGGCGGGGCGGTCCTGTCGGAGCCCCAGGGTGGAGGATGCGCTCCTGACTCACGAGACCCCCGTTTTCCCCGCAGGCCCCTGGCGTCTCAGAGGACACAGCGTTGCTGGTGGCCGTCACCGGTAGGTTCACATCTGTCCCCGCGCCACGCAGCCTCTGGCAGGTTCTCACCGCTGGGGGGCGGGAGCGACTGGGGAGCCAGGTTCTACCTGGTGGGTGGGGTGGGGGGCTCTGGCGGGGGCTCCGGGTGACCATGTGGGGTGGGGTCTGGCACTCTGAGTTGCCCAGGGTGGGAATGGCTGGAGCAGCTTGTGGTGCCCCCCGGGGAGGGGGTATTTCCTGGCCAAGGGTGGTGATTTTCAGATGAGGTCCAAGAGAAAGGGTGGGGTGGTCCCTGGTGGTGTAGGTGGGGGATGTGGGTTTCCTCCTTCCTGGGGACTCTGCTGTGAGGTTGGGCTGCAGACTTGGGGGTGGAAGGGCCTTCCTGTCGGGGTGGCTGGCTTTGTAGGAAGCACTTGGGTGGACCACCTCGTGGTCACCGTTTCTGGCGTGAGGGGAGGCGGCCTGGGAGCCAGGCCTGGCACTGCCACTTTCACATGGGGTCCCAAGGCCAGTCACTCTCTCTCTCTGTGCCTCCATGTCCCCATCTGTGAATGGGGGGGTGACAGTGCACCCTCAAAGGGCTACCTCGAGCAGCACCTGGCCCAGTGTGTGCTCAGCACGCAGTTAGAGTGAGTGATCATCATGTGTCACCCCGTTGGGCGACCCTTAGAGCAGTTCTTTCAAGCGGGCTGCTATCCTCGCTTTACAAATGGTGACTCGGAGGCACAGGTGCGTCCCCTGTCCCGTCTCTCAACTGGAAGGAGATGGCTGGGAGTGTAACCCCGTGACTGTTTCAGGGACCCCAGTCGCAGCCAGGGTGGGGGGCGTCGGGGAGTGGGGCGGCAGTCCAGGTGTGGCTCAGCGGTTGGGGAAAGACTTACAGGCGGGGATCCAGCCGTGGGCCCGGCCGGTGTGTGGCGTCTTTTATTCTGCCCCGCTTTAACCGGAAGCAGCCCGGCATGTCCCAGAGGGGGCTCTGGAGCTGGCTGCCGAGTGGCGGTCCCTGGCTGCCACCCACGCTTGGGACCGCAGTGCAGAGGGCGTTCAGGGACGAGTTTTGGTCCTGGTTCCTGACTCCGAGCCCTGGACTGGTATCCTGGGTTCCTGGGGAGGTTCTGCCGCAGGCAGGCTTCCCACAGACTTGGGTGCGAATCCCTGGGAGCTGAGACACTGCCGTGCCTCAGTTTCCTCATCTGTCAAATGGGCCCCCTTGCTGGGTACACGGTGGGTGCCCGGCACGGTCTGGGTCAGGACAGGCTGCTGTCAGATTTCAGTCCTCTTCCAAGACATTCATTCACGGCATGGTGATTTCTAAAGCACCTACTGTGTGCCAGGCCCTGTTCTGAGTGCCGTGAATGAGATGGACAAACCCCATCCTCGCTGGGCAGATGGGAAGTTCTGGGGTGAGGGACCAGCAGAGGGGGCTTGGGGAGTGTGGGTGGGTTGGGAGCTGCAGTTTCAAGTTGGGGGTGGTCAGGGTGGGCTTCCCTGCCTGGGTGGCATTTGAGCAGATACCTGCATGAGGGAAGGACAGGAGTGTGCAGGCCTGTGGGGGGGTGGGTCTCAGAGAGGGGACAGCCTGTGCAAAGGCCCAGGGCCAATTCAGGGGAGGGCAGGCCTGTCCCCTTTGTCGCTGACCCTTTAGGACCCCAGGAAGCCAGGATCATCGAGGAACAGCCTTGGAGGCTTGTGCCTTCGGAGCTGAGCGGGGCCCCTGTGGCGGCTTTCATCTTGGAGGTGGGGCGCCTGGGCAACACCCCCCACTCGGTCTGCCCAAGTTTTCCACCTGGTGTGTTTGGTGCCTTTGAAGATGGAAGGAAGGTGGCCTTGCCTTGGTGTTTGCCTTCCTCCTCCTCCTCCTCTTCCTCCTCCCCCCCTTGGCCCTCCATCCATCTGCAGGCCTAATGGGGAGCCTTCCTCCGGGGCTGAGTTATCTCCTTGTCATGCCAGTACCCCCCCCAGAGGACGATAAAAGGGCTTTTTGTCTGCCAGCACTTAGCCTCCTCCTCTGGGGTGATCCATCACCTCTGAGCGGGGAGGGGGGCAGGCGGCAGGGGCGGGGGCCGCCCTCCCCTGATGCTCCTCGGAGCTTCCGCAGCCCAGAGACAAGGCTCTCCCGGGGAGGGGCAGTGGGGAGGGACGCTGACCCTTGCTCTCCCTTCAGCTCTCTGCAGGCAGCTTGCCACGTTTCTGAGCCCTCGTCACCTGGGGAGGCCTGGAGGCCGGGACATGAAGGCAGGGTCAAGGGGACAGGACCCGGGTGACGGAGGCCAGCGGCAGCAGCCCACACTGGCACACTCACAGGGCCCCGAGCCCTTCTCAGTGCTGCGGGGGACCAGGTCGGTGGCTCCTCAGAGCTGCCTGGAGAGGGGGCACCTGCCCGTGTCCCCACTGCGCAGATGACACCCGGGGGGGGGCGGGGGGGACACGATGTCCCCAGGTGTGCGCGCAGCAGAGGGAGAAGTGGATCCCGGCACTTGCTCTGGAAGGGACCCTTTGTGCTGGCGTGGTTCCTGCAGGAGGAGGCATTTGGGTCCCGAGAAGCCAGGAGTAGACGTGGGTCCTGGGCGGGGAGCATTGCGGGGTGGGATGCGGGCGGGGGCCCACAGCGGAGGGGGCTGGGGCCAGGCTCTCTGGGCACCCCGGGCGGGTGGGAAGGCCAGGACCAGGCAGACAGGTGTGTGCGGGGGGGCTCACACCCCTGTGGGCTGTTGGTCCCCTGGGCAGTGGGTGCCTGGTTGGATGGGGCCCTAGTCCCCCGGGGGGGGTGGTGGAGGAGCAGGAGAGCCCGCGGGGGTCTCTTTCCTTCCAGCTCGGGAGGCTCTGCTCCAGGCAGCCCGTCCTCCCCTCCCCCACCGCTCCCTCTTCCTTCCTCCCCTCTCCTCTCCTTCCCACAGCCCCCTCCCTCTCCCCACACGCCACCCTCAAATGACAGCAATTACTGGTGCCCCCGTGGCTTGGTGGCCGGCAGGCTGGGAGGACGAGGCTGACAGTGGAGCGCGTCTGCCCGCGGCTGGCCCGCTCACCGGGCCCGGGGGACGTCCCCGCACCCCCCCCGCCCCCGCCATGGCCCCTCTGCACAGCCTGTCCACCCCGTCCTTCACAGGGTGCGGGACCTGCGCCCTGCCAGGAAGGCATGCCCTGCTGCCCTCTTGTTACTATCCATCTCTTATAAGTGGGTGGACTTTGGGGTGACCCTTGTCCTGCCGTGGTTCCCAGGATGTCCTCTCCTTGGGCCCGGTGACCTCCCAGGGTGCACCGTGCCACCCTTGGGACAAACCACCCCCCACGCCCATCTTGTTGTGTGGTCAGTGACGCGCCGGAGCCTTGGGCCTGGGGGCAGCTACACCCCGGGGGGCTTGAATGTGTTGGGAGGACAGGAACCCTGGCCAGTCCTCTCCACCTAGGCCTGGCGCCCGCCCGGCCGTCGTTTTGCAGCAGCAGTAATGAGACCCCTGCTGTATGCCTGGGCCTGCAGCCGGCGCTTTCCCCACAGCTCACTACACAGTCGCTCTCAGAGGAGCATGCTATTTATAACCCTGCCTTTGTAGATGGGGACCTTGACGGGCAGGGAGGCGGGCTCTGACCTTCCTGGTCCAGCAGTCGTAAATCAGGGGCTTGGGGGACTCGAGGGCAGTGACAGGCCCCGCAGGCCTGGCCTGGACGTGGGGAACCAGTCCCAGGGCCCTGGGTTGGGTTAGGGGTGCTCCTCTATACCTGTGTGTTTTCCTGTTCTCGTTAAAAAAAAAAACAACCTTATGGGCATGTGATTAACCTGTAATAAGCCTCACCTGTGAGCCCTGGCTGGTGTGGCTCAGTGACTTGAGCGCCAGCCTGCGAACCAAAGGGTCACCGGTTCGATTCCCAGTCAGGGCGCATGCCTGGGTTGCGGGCCAGGTCCCCAGTGGGGGCGTGTGAGAAACAACCACACATTGATGTTTGTCTCCCTCTCTTTCTCCCCTCTTCCCCTCTCTCTAAAATAAATAAATACTCTTTTAAAGAAAGACTTAACAAGACTCACCCATGAGTTCTGACAAATTGGTAACAACCACCGCAGTCACTGTGGAATGTCTCCGCTGCCCCCAAAAGAACCCCTGCCCCCACCAGAAACACGCACGGGTCCGTCATAGAACTGTCTACGTTTTCGTAACAGAATCATAAAGCAGGCACTCGGGGGGCACTTTTTGGGCCGGGCTTCTTCCTCTCTGCGTGGTTTTGAGACCCCCACCTGTGCCTCTGCATGCGTCGATAGTTTGTTATTATTTTTTATCTCTGCGTAACGTTCCATGGCGCAAACGTATCACAGCTGGTCCATCCATTCGCGAGTGGGTGGCCCTTTCGGCTGTTTCCGGTTTTCAGCTCTGACAAATAAAAACTAGAAAGTCTTCGAGCCTCTCGTTGGTTTTTCTTGCCGTGTCGCAGGGGCCGAGGGTCGTGCGTGGCCCTGGGTAGCGGCACTTGGGGTTCGGTGCCAGCCGGCTGCGGGGATGTTGTTCACACTCCCATTTTACAGATGAGGCGACCGAGGCTCTGGCAGGGCAAGCTTCTTACCCCAAGTCCTTGTGCAGGTGCCGAGTGCTCTCTGTCTTCCTCCGGCCGGCCGGGAGGTGACAGTCTCTCGTCGCTGTGACGCGTGCGCGGGTCCTGGGGGATCATGCTGGGTCTCCTCTGCAGGGGAGCCGAGGGTGTGAGGGAGGGTCCACCCTTGGGTCCGACGCTGCTGCTGGGTGCTGGTCGGGTCTCTCCTCCCGCTGCCCGGGGCGGAGTCTCGCAGGCCCCTGCCGGGAGCTGTATTTCCCGGCGAGGCAGGAGTGTGACGGGAGGAGGCCCGGGAATGGGGGTGGGGACCGAAGACGGTGCCTCCTCCCCTTCCCTCGCGGAGGAGTGTCAGCTAAGACGACTTTTCAGGGAAGGAGGCCTGCAAATTAAATAAGCAGCCCTGTAAATAAATAAGTAATGAAGTTAGTGGGGTGCCTAATTACACTGGATTCATAATTATGGGTGGACGCCTGCCCGAGAAGGGGGCTCGTTTTCCATCCCCGGCGCTGACAGGTGTCCCTTCCCAACTGGTCGTGACCCCTGCCCCCGGCCACAGGGTGGGGGGAGGCACTGCCTGTCGGGGGTGACCCAGCGAGCCCCCGGGGTCTGGGGCCCTCGTCTTGGACCCTGCACTCAGGGTTCTAAACCTGCCTGAGGCTTGAAACGGTCACCAGTGCCGGCGGTAATAATGACCGTTCGTAACAGTAATTGTTCTTCCCTCGACGTGTTATAATTTACTTAATCTCCCAGAGTCCCTCGTGAAGGAGGGATGATTGTTATCTCCGCTCTGTGGGAAACTGGGGAGCAGGAAAGTGCAGTGACCTGCTGGAGGTCACAGGGTGTGCCCCAGGCTGTCTGCCCCGGAGGCCACGCCCTGCCCTTTCTCCTGCCCTTTCTCCTGCCCACCCGCCAGCTCCGTGCTGAGCCTGCCAGCCCTCCCTGGGCTGGTGCTGGGACGAGGCTCGGTGCGTTTCTTGATGAGTTGGGAGGACGGGCTGACGCAGGGCTGCAGGTCAGAGCCTGGTCCCACCACAGTTGCTGCGGTTCCTAAGGGACGCTGCGCAGAACCCCACACCTGTGCTCCCTGTAATCGGTCCCAGAGCAGGCCCGTGTGCGGAGATGAGTCGCTTCCTTCCAGACCTCTCCTTTCTCTTTCTGTGGCTGGGCTCTGTGAGCTCCCTGGCACTCCCTCCCGGTAGGTACCGGGTACACAGGTATTACTGCCTGTGGCACTGCGAGCAGGGTCATTGGACCCATTTTCCAGACGAGGAAACTGAGGCTCCTCGGGGCGGTGGGTGGAGCAATTGAGTGAGGTCACGACCCATGATGGTGGATCTGGTGTTCAAACCAGCCCTCAGCACCGGGCTTGGGGAGTGGAGGCCACTCCAGGCCCCCGGTGTGAGTGTCGGGGGTGGGGGTACTGCCTCTCCCGTCTGAGAAGTGGCTGGGCTGTGTGAGCCACAGGCTGGCTGTGCCTGGGTCCTGGCTGTGATGGTGACCTCAGCTAGCCTGACTGGCAAGCCTGGCTGTCTGTCTGTCTGGGGGTGGTGGGGTGGGGGTGGGGGGAGGAGGCCAGCTGTACTCACCTCATTTTGGGGACAGGAAGGATGAAGGTGGCTGGGGTCGGGGTTGCTCTCACATGCTGCTCGTGCGAACCCCAGGTCCCCAGCCAGATGGAAAAGCTGGACATTGCCCACACCTTCGCGGAGTTCGGCGTCCCGAGAGAGAGTGTCAGTTCAACAAGTGCCACCAGGGTGGGGAAGGCCATGGGGACAGAGTTCAGGACGCTGGAGCATGACCAGATCGGAATCTGTGCTCAGGGCAGGCGCCCGTGGCCCAGTGTGGGGAAGGCCAGACCCAAGGTGATTAGTTGGGACTCCCAGGTGGTGGCGGAAACATACTCAGGCAGGTTCAGGCCACGAGGGGGAATTTGTGCATAATGTCAAAGTCCAGGGAGGACAAGTTCAGGCACGGCCGGATCCAGGAGTTAAACCTTGCCTTGGGGAGAGCCTGCAGGGGGCGTGTTCTCGGGCAGGTTCTCACGTCACCAGCACCGCCAGCCAAGACTCAGGACACTCAGGAGTGTCACTCCTCTCTCCTGTCCGTGTGCCTTTAACTTGTTTGTTGTCTTCCACAGCCGGGGGAGGAGGCCAGGGTCGGGGGATGGGGTGCCCCAAACTCAGACGCAGCTGCGGAAGGGCGTGAGGCAAAAGGGAGAGGCGAGGATTGTGACTAACTGGCGGGCTGAACATTCTGACTATTTTTCCCCCAAGAGAAGCCGAAATCTGGACTTTATAAGCAGTGTCCTGATTTTTTAAAAAAACGTGTGTGTTAGAAAGAGCTTCCTTGTTGGCCTCAGCTGACTGTCATCATTTTGTGGCCTCTGTTCTTAGCTGTGACTTTTATCTGAAAGTATTTTGCCTTCTGTTGTCTGGGCAGAATGTCCCATGGAATGTACCAGAAGGTCCCAAGGCTTGGGAAGTCACATTCAGCGCCTCTGGAGAGGCCCTTTCCCAGACTCGGGGCCCAGGCTCCCCGCCCCACCCCCAGCGCTGCCTGAGGTCTCGTGAGAGAGGGCGAGCCTAGCAGGTAGTGATGTGAACCCAGGGGCCGCATTCCCTGGGTTCAGACCCTGCTCTGCCGTGCCTCCTGGGTGCCCTTGGGCAAGGCACGCCATGGCTCTGTGCCTCGGGCCCCCATCTGTAAGGGGGGGTGGGATTGTTGGGAGGCCTGAGGGGCGTGTGTGAAGTCTGTTCCCCAGTGCCTGTCCCTGGGGTGCACGTGTGTGAGTCTACCTGGTAAAATTGCCCTTCCCACCTCAGGTCCCGGGACCCAGCAGGCGGTGGTGGCCAGGGGCATTCTCTGAGCACCTCCCCCTTCCTCTGCCACCCCCGGGAATGGGCTCCTGAGGCCTCAGGGCGGGCAGCCACTGCCCTCCGCCCAGCCACACTGGCCGGTGCTCTTCAACGAGCTCGGCCTGCTGCCAGCTCAGAGTGGCTGCGAGTGGGGGCGGCCCTTTCAAAATAAAAACGGCCCAAAGGACAGTTTGCTGGCCCTGGCCAACGTGTACACTTCAGTGCCCAGATGGGGGGACGGGGAAGGCAGGGTGCATTTTGGTCTGGGACGTCTCTGTGCAGGGTCAAGGTCATGGCCGCTGGAGCTCCCAGTCAAGGGCGAGCTTTCCTTCAATTCCCCCGTGGGTGGCTCCTGGCTGCCCCTCGCACGGACAGGGATCTGGGGTCTGTTCGTGGCTGGCTCAGGCGGGAGAGGGCCCGGTGCAGGGGCGGTGGCGGGGGGCTCCTTGAGGTGTTCAGGTGTCTCCCCGCAGCTTGTCACCTGACCCCCCAGAATCCCGTGGAGAGGAGAGGGCAGAGGTTGGAGCATTCTGTGCCCTGAATCTTCGTGAATCCTGAGGAG
This sequence comes from Tonatia bakeri, assembly GCA_004024845.1. NCBI lineage: Eukaryota > Metazoa > Chordata > Mammalia > Chiroptera > Phyllostomidae > Tonatia > Tonatia bakeri. The sequence goes on from PVIA01008965.1 coordinate 14,890, forward strand.
TTGCGTGGCAGACGGCCGAGCTGTGGCCGCAAAGGGCATGTCCGCTCAGAACCGTGCATGCGATCTTGTCTGGACGCGGGGTCTGTGCAGATGAGGTCGAGTTAAGGACCGAGACAGGGTTGTCCCAGGTCACGATGGGCCCTGACTGCAGTGGCAGAAGCCCTTAGAGGAGGACAGAGGGGAGGCCGTGCAACCTGCGACCCAGGCAGAGGTGGCAGTGACGGCTCCAGAAGCCCAGGAGCAGCTGGAGCCACTGGGAGCTGGAGGAGGCAGGAAGGACCCTTCTCTAGAAGCTCCGAAGGGAGGTCACCCCAGCCGACCCCAGGCCTCCAGGGCGGTCAGAGAACTAACTGCGGCGTTTAAAGCCCCCTGGGTTTGGGGTCACTTGTGTGAGTGGCCCTCGGACACGAATGCTGCTGCGGATTTTACGGTAGGAACACTTGAGATTTCGAGACTAATCTGTGTCCCCAGAGGCCCTAGGTGACCTGGAGCCCGTGACCCGGTGGACGGGCCCGGCCACACGCTGCCTTGGCTCACCCATCCCAGCTGTTCCAGAACTCACCTTGGGGCCTTTGTCTGGGCTGTTTTTCTGCATGGGACGCTGCACCCGGGAAGTTTCCAGCCCGTGTCCCTCACTCCTCCCAGGCCACTGTTGACCATCCCGGCCCCAGAAGCTGCCTGTCCACAGCGGTGTGGCTACTTGAATTGCATCCTGCCCGTGTCTCCTGTTGACGTGCCCACCTCCTTCAGGTCAGCCCCGTGGGGAGGCAGCCTCGTCTGGTTCCGGCTGCACCCCGTGCCCAGTGCACGCAGTCGGTGCCCAGTGAGTGTGCGATGTCTGCCGGCTCCAGGCCTGGGGTCGGGGCTCTGACCGGCTGGACGGTGGGTGCTGTCTCTCAGGAAAGCAGCAAACTGGGCCGGGCGACGGTGGCCATTCAACCAAACCATCTTTTTCGTGTGGATCACGTAAAACTGGCCATTTTTAAGTGAGTGACTCGTTAGTTTTCAGTACTTTAATTCAGTGTCGTGCAGCCTCCGTCTCTGTCTAGTTCTAACCCGTTTTCGTCACTCAAGGAGGAAACTCTGTCCCCAGGAGCCGTCCCTCTCTGTCCCCTGGCCTGGCCAGCACTAACCCGATTTCCGTCCCCGTGGCTCCACCTCTTCAGGACGTTCCCCGTCCACGGAATCCCCCAACCCCGCGTGGCCCCTGTGGCCAGCGCCCCTCACTCAGCGCCGTCTTTTCCAGGATTGTCCACGTTGCAGCAGGTGTCGGTGCTTCACTCCGGGTCACGGCCGGGTCTCGGTCTGTGGGGGTGGCTGTGCGTCCACAAAAGCGCCTAAGTGGCTTTTCAGATGAGGAAACTGAGGCAGCGCGGAGAGGGGGTGGCCACCTGCCCAAGTCTCAGGGCGCTGGGGTGCGGGACAGGGGAGCAGGAGGCGAAACCAGGGGACGTGTCTGGAGTGCTGTCTCTCTCTCTCTCTCTCTCCCCCTGCGTCTCCCTCTCCCCGGCCCCTCCCCCCGCCCCCACCCTGTGTCCAGCCTGATCTCCGCGCCTGCTTAGGAAGCCTGGTCAGGAAGCAGCGGCCACCTGGGGAGGAAGCACGTTGGGATCCCTTCCCCTTGGGCTGGATGCTGGATGGGAGCTGGACGGAGGGTCCCCTCTGGTCTCCGGAGCCCCCTCCCTGCCCCCACAGGCACAGTTTGTGTGGACCCTGAGAGAGGCAGTGGACGGGGAAATCCTGAATTTCCCTGCTGAGCAGACTGCTGCCTGCAGAGGTGGGGGCCCCGACGGGGGCCGCTCCTTCTAAGGACCCCTCTCCTCTCGGGGCCCCGGGCCTCCAAGTGCCCCGTCAGAGCGTGTCCTCTGACGTCCTCACTGACCTCTCCCACCGTCCCCAAAGCTTGGCCTGGCAGACGGGTTTCCACCGTTCGGTCTGGGGCTCGCTGTTGGAGGCCCCGGGATGACGGGTGCTGTTGCTAGGCAGACAGCCGTGTGCTGGTGCTGGCTGCGTGTGGAGGGCGCAGCGTGGCCGGCGCGGCGTGGCCGTTTCCAGTCTCGGACGCTTCGCTGCCCTGGAAAGTCACTCGGCAGCCCCCCGGCCCCGGGCTGCCCAGCTCCCTCCGGGGGAGACGCGAGAGGGGCTGCGGAACGGCACAGCCCAGCCCCCCCGGCCTGCCTGCAGCACAGACAGCTCCGGGGGTTTGGATGTGATTCCCGGGATGCCGGGGCCAGTCTCCATGAAGGTTTGGGCACCGGCTGGCGTCCAACTCAAACAGGAAGGGACGGAAAGAACCAGTGGGCCTGCTTCCTGCGCCGGGTCGTTGGGCCCTGTCTGGCTCGTCCGGCCCTGTGGTCTCCGGCGGGTCAGGGAGGGAGCACGCTGGTGGGAGGACAGTGCCCGGCCTTGCCACCTAAAAACATGGCTTCTGGGTGCCCACTGAAGTGCGTGCCTCAGTTTCCCCACCCAGGAAAAGAAGGCTTGGGGAGGAGGAAGGTTCCTGCCGTGGCCTTTGGGCAGGTGTTTCCTTGGGAAGTGCGGGAGGGGGCTGATGACAGCTGACCCATACTCGGCCTCCGGGGCCTCTTCCCCGGGGTTCCTAGAGGCTGCTCGGGGGCCCCGGCTAGTCCTTCGGCCAGGGACCTTTGTGGCGCACAGACCCCATCGACCCCAGATTACCCCGAGTCCTTGGCGGCGTGGTGGGGGCAAGCCAGGATTCCCCCGTTCACACCTTCTGTTCACGCCTTGTGTGTTCCAGCCGTGTGACCTGCGACCAGCCACTGAGCCTCTCGGGCGTTTCCCTCACTGTGTGTGGGGGTGCGGAGTTGCGCCCGCCCCCCTCGGTGCTCTCCCGAAGGTGGAGGGGCCGACGGGTGGAGTGCTTCTGCAGCGCTGAGCGTGCAGTCTCAGTTACTGCTGTTGGTGTGACTCCCGGGAGCATCCCTAGTTCACGGAAGGGCTTGCCCAAAGCCCCTGTGAGCGACCTCAGCCCCACACACACTTTCCGCCACTCTCTGACCCCCGCTCCCGTGACCGCTGCACTGCGCTGTCCTGGGCAGGCGTTGCCAGGCCCAATCCCTGGCTGGGGAGGCGAGAGAGGGAGTCTGGGGACCACGCGGGGACCCTCCGCATCCGGACGCCTGGTCACCACCTCTCCGAGGACCATGCGGGAAGCCAGGCTGAACCTGTCCGGCCCCAGACGGGAAGCCGACACCCAGAGAGGCTCCGACGGGTGTGACTCCCTCGGCCGGTCACAGCCAAGGTCCAGAGCCCTGGCTGACCCCCGGGGCCTCCAGGTCGGCCTGTGTGCGCGTGGGGGGCGGGGCCTGTCTCCTCTGCCTGCGGGCCTGTCACCGGGATGACCCCTGTTCGGAATGCCAGTGCGAGGGTCATGCTTGCTTTTCCCGGGAGGACGGGCACAGAGGCTGTAAAGGCAGAGCTGCCCTCCGGCCACGTCACCCTGGAGACTGGCGGACGGGGAGGGGACGGGGCAGCGGCTCGGGTTCCGTGGCAGGCCCAGGCCAGAGGCCAGAGGCGGTGGCCAGCAGGCCCGGGCACGGGTTTGGGGGACGCCCCGGGGGGCTTCCGGCTGGGAGGAAGCGGTGGGAGAGGGGAACTCGGGCCCGAGCTCGCTCTTCCTGCGAGCGAGCGAGCGAGGGAACGGTGAGGTTTTCTCCCCGAGCTATAAAAAGGCCTCCCAGTGTTTCAGCTCCTGAGTGGCGGCTGGAAGCCAGCCAGGGTTACCATGGCGATGAGGAATTATTACTTACTGCCAAGGCTGGGAGAAAAGGCTCCTGCTTTCGGCTCCTCCACCCGAGGAGTGGACTTATGTAATTCCCTGTTTGTGGGCCCGGGCGGCGGGCAGCGGGCGGGCGGGAGCGCGGAGGCCTGACCCCGTTGGCGGCTCCGCTGCGGGGCGGGCGCCCGCGCTCGGCTTGTCCCGGTGGCCTGGCCGGCGGCCCGTCTTCGTGGGGCGTCGCGCGGGCCCGGGGCCCGGGGGCCGGCCGCCCCGGGGGGAGCCCGTAGTCTCGCGGGAAGGCGGCGGGGCCGGAGGGCCGCCCCCTCCCAGTGTCAGGCCTGCGGGGAGGATGGTTTGACGCTGGCCGCGGCGCGCCTTCTGGAAGCCAGAGGAACAGGCTGTGTGTGGACTCGGCTGCCCCGGCGCTGGCACGTTTCCCGGTCTTTCTTTTTTCTTTTCTTTTCTTTCCTTTTTTTTTTTTTGTGGGAGAGTTACTTCAAGTTGTGTTGGGAGCTGACGTGAGTGGAAGGCTGGTCATGTGCTCGGTAAGAGAAGTTTCCGGGCCCAGCGGCGGGCAGGCAGGCGGGGAGGGTGGGCGAGGATGCGGCCAGGGCTCTCAGGCCGGGTGGGACCGGGGCCGGGGACGCCGCTGGGAGTGCCAGTGGCTCCTCGGGCCGGAGCCCGGTCCCACCCGGCGCGGAGGCTCGGGGCCGGGCTGCGTGGACCTCGGGCTGCCGGCCGGATCACAGAGTGGGGCCACCTTGTCAGCCGAGGGGCGGGTGTCCTGGTGGGGCAGCGCCCCTCGGCTGCTGTCCGTGGGAGGGGACGTGTGGGGTGGGCTGCCGCTGCTCTTCCAGGGCTATGGGCAGAGCCGAGGGTCTGGGTGGTCCGGGCCCCAGAGGTGGTCCCCGGGCCTCGGGCGTTGGGGGTGCGGCGGGGGAGGGGGCCAGGTGCAGGCCGCGCCGAGGCGTCCCTGGCGCCCGGCTCCCACCGTGGTGGCGCTTGGCCGGGCGCCCATGTCTGGTTTGAAAGCAGCGCCACCAGCCCAGGCTTGCCCAGGGCCCTGGCGGCCAGGACGAGGTAAACACTGGAAAGTTGGACGGACTTCCCGCGCTCACAAGGAGCCCTCAGTTGCAAGCGGAGGGTGAGGGCGCAACGTGTCCCGAGGTCTGGGTGTGCTGGGACTGGGGGAGGCAGCAGCACGCGGCTTGTGGGGGCTCCAGTCTCTGGGCCCCGGAGGGTCTGGGTCCCTGGCCGCATGGCCCGTCTGCCACGTTCCGGGATGGAATCCCAGCTCCTTCCCTCTTTCTGTCCTGGGCGGCCTCACCTCCCCTGTGTGAGACTAGTGTCCTCACCTGTAAGATGAGGCCCCAACGGGGGTCCCACAGGCGTCAGGGGATGTCCCAGGAGCTGCGGCGGCCTCTTGCCTCGCTCCGGGGCCGTGTCCCTGCCGAATGCTTCTGGCCGTGTGACCTGGGATGAGGCACTGTCCTCAGCCTTGGTTTTCCCATCTGACAAATGGACGCGCCATCTGTCCCCACCCCACAAGTTGTTGTGTGGCGCAGACAGTGTGGCCTGGGGCAGGTCACAGAGCATCGTGGAAACTCAGGTCCCTCCTCGTACAGCAGGAACCTCCTGCAGGGGCGTCTGAGGGAACTGGGGCCAGTCCGGAGGGCCCCGCCCCGCTCAGTCGTGTCTGGGTGCCCCTGATGCATAGGCCCAGGCTCAGATGTAAGTCAGCCACGTCTGGGTCTCCAGCGATTTTTTGTCTCTCCCTTGTTGAGAACCCTCCCGTTTCAGAGATGTGGAAACCCAGCCGGGACAGTTGGAGGTGGCCAGTCCCTAGACTGTCTGCCTGTGGCCCAGGGCCAGGGCCCCTGGGGTTCCCCCAGCACAGGACTTTTCTGTCCTGTCCCCCCCAAAACCTACACCAGACACCCAGATTCTTCCTGCTGCAGTCTGGGGTCCGAGTGGGCAGGAGCCGAGCCGTGTTGGTAAGTCACACCGGATGCCGGGCTGGTGCCGGCTGGCTCGGGGCCTCTCCTTTCGGGCCAGCGGGAGCCAGCTGGGAGTTCCCCTCCAGTGCAGGCTGCCCACACCAACCGCCTGCCGTCTGGGTGTCCTCACTCTTCTCTGGGGACCTTGGGAAAGGCCTGCGTGGCAGAGGGCCCCACGTGAGTCCCCATGTTGCCCCCGAGTCCTTTGGGTGGCCTCCCCTGCCCAGCCCTGAGGGGCTCAGGGCTGGACCTCCCCCATAGATCCCACAGGCGCTCCTTGCAGTGGGACAGTCCTGCTCCCAATGCCGCGGCCTCGCCGCGCTGACATGAGAAAGTGCCTGGTGCCAAACTCACACACGTCTCCCGCTCACGTGTGCGTGCTGCCCTCTTCCCGAGGTTCCTGCTTGGAGGTCCCCCCTCTTTCAGGCCTGAGAGGGGCCCTGCTCCCACCCACCCATGGCCCCCCCTTGACCCCTTGCCGTCATCACCACCTGGGACTTGCTGCATGTTTATCCAGCACGTCCCCCCAGGATTTCATCCGTCTTGGTCACCGCTGTGCCCCCAGTGCTGGGCACACGGTCGCGCCTGACTCGGTGTCCCTCCCCGGGCGTGGGGCCTCTCTGGGGGCGCAGGTGCTCCCACCGGGCGTCCGGGTCGGTCGCACCTGTGAGGGCTTCTGCAGGGAGACTCCGGCTGCGGAGTCGGGATTCACGGTGGGCTCACCTCCCTTCGTCCCAGAACTTCCGCGGGGTGGGGTGGGGGGTCGAGAAGGTGTTTCGGGGTGCGCCTGGAGAACTAGGGTCTTTCACAAAGCTGTTGTGTATTCACTCAAGAATGCACTCCTGGAAATTTGTCTGCTTTTCCTAGGTAAACTTAGGCCAGGCTTGTGAGTAAGGGAAGTGGGGGCCCGGGGGTGCCAGGGGAGGGGACCAGGAGAAGGTTCAGGGACGTCCGCTCCGTGTACTGAGGACTGACAGCGTGTGACGATCGTCCTGTGTGTCCCTGCGTTTACTGAGTACTCCTGCCAGCCCTGGTCGGGGGCCCGAAGCACCCTCTCCGGGCGGGAGCTCAGAGAGGGTCAGCAGCTCACCCGGAGACACACAGCCCCTGGCATGCCCACTCAACGGCGCTGTGCGGCGCAGTGTCAGGTGGGGGGGTGCGTCGCCAACGGCCGTTCCAGGGCAGGTGTTTCTGTGCCGGGGAGAGGATGCCCAGCGCCCCGAGGGGATCCTTTGGCTCCCTGACTCCAGGCAGCGGCTCAGCTGTAGAGGAGGCAGGACTTGAACCCAGGTGCTGGGGGGCCGTCTGAGAGAGCGCTGTTCGGTCCTGCTCTGAGGCCGGGGCGCCCGCAGGCCCCTGCCAGGCCTGCAGTGGGTCTGTCTCCATGGCTGGAGGCTGGAGGCTGGAGGAGTCACCCCGCCTTCCAAGTTGGGCATTTGCATGACAATGAGCCCTTTGTCCCCGGGTGCAGCCTCCTTCCCAGGCTAATAACATAATTCCCGGCCTGTGAAGTCATAATGGGCCCTTTCTGCACTGGGTGGGAGGCCGGGTGGGCAGCTGGGTGGGCTGGCGGCAGGGCAGGGCTGGGGGGACACGGAGAGGCGGGGACCCCGGGGCCTGGGGGGCGGGGTGTGCTCGCCTGGACCCAGGGAGCGCAGGAAGACTCTGAGGCGTGTCCCACCCCCGCGTCGAGTCCCGCGGCCCGCGAAGGGGCGAGTCTTGGCCGTGGGCCTGCTCCCCAGCGGCGTGGGCGTCAGAGCCCCTGTTTCCTGCACGGCCCAGCACTGGGCTCTGTGTCACAGCCGCTCCGAGAGGGCGGTCCAGACCCCTGGCGCTGGCTTCCGTGTCGGCGCCTCATTTTCCCACCTGCTCCGTGCAGAGTCTGCTGGGGCCCGAGGCTGGGGGGTGGGCGGCGGGGAGCCTGGCGGGGAAGGCTGTGGCCAAGCAGATGTGGCCCCCGAAACACGGCGCACCTGTGACCGCCCGGCTCTGGACGTGGGGCCCGTCTTGAGATGAGGTCCCTGTGGGTGACCGGTGAGCCTGGATGCAGGGACCGGCGACCTTGGGGGGGACAAAGAGAAGGCACAGAGGGGCGGCCTCCTGAAGCGGGATGGAGACCGGGGTGACGTGGTCACAAGCTGAGGGACGCCCGGAGCGGCCAGAGGCTGGCCCAGGCAGGAGGAAGCTTCCCCTGGAGACATGGGGGCAGCGAGGCTTCGGGCCTCCACGGCCGTGAGAGAGGTCCAGCCAGACCTGGGGGGTGGGCTCAGCCTGCCCAGGGTCCAGGACCGAGGACGTGGGGATGGAAGCTAAAGGGACCCGTGGGGTTGCATGGCCCTCCGTGGCCAGTGTATGTCCCGCTGGGGTGGGGGTGCACTGAGGGGTCACTGGACAGCAGGCCCGGCCCCTCCCACTGCCTGGTGAACCTGGGGGTCCCCTTGGGGCCCCCCTCCGAGGCTTTGTTCTCTTGGGAGGATGTCTCGCCTGCCACTGGCCGCCCCACTTCCTAGGCTCCCGCCTGCCCCCACCCCCCGCCACGTCCGGCGGCAGGCACAGGTCACACGGGCGGCCCGTGGGCTGTGTTTGGGTGATTGATGGGTCAGGTTCACAGTCAGTATTTTCCAAATAAAACTTGTGAATTGAGAGGTGTCTCCCACCGGACTTTCTCCTCCTGAAAGAATTGGAGGCTGTGGGTCCCCGGGGCCACCTTTGTGACCAGCGGTCACCTCCTTCTGGTGGCCCTCGACACACGCACCCTCCACCTACCCCTGGCCCCCTCCTGGACTGACTCCAGTGGCCTCCGCAGCCCTCCTTTCTCTCCTCCTCCTTCCCGCCTGGGACCCTCTCCCCAGGGTGGGGTCTGTCTTGCTCCCTCTGTAGACAGAGAGGCACACCCCGGACAGGTCCCCGCCCCTGGGCACCGCGCATGCGCTGCTTGCCGCCTGGGCCCCCGGCTGCGTGGGCTGGGGGCCTCTGGGTTCTTGACGACTCCGTTTCATCCTTGGGCCGGCTGGTCAGGGTGGGCCCTCTCCGCCGGGGCCTGGGCGTCTACTGGAAATGGGCCAGGCCTGTGGGAGGTGGGCCCTCCCGGGTCTGGCCTGGGGGTGTGCATGGGAGGGCTGCTGTTGGGTGGGCGGGCTGCAGGCCTGGTCACCGCTGCTGGCGAAGCAACTCTTACGGCAGAAACGTCTGTCCTTGTCCACATGTGGCGGAGGCGGCCCCCCAGAGATCCGCCCCGACATACTCGGGGTGACCCCGGGCATTCCTCAGAAAGCTGTGCTCGAGGGCTTGCGTGCGCAGAGGAGGGGGCGGGAGGAGGCATTTCCGGCAGCTGCACAGCTGCGGACACGGTGGCCAGATGTTGGTGCAGGGAGGTCGTGGGGGCCCCCTCACTCGGGGTCTCAGCAGGATGGGGCGGAGGCCGCAGAGAGGCAGGCAGAGAGAGTGTCAGATCCGCCCCTCCCTGTGTCCGGGCCGCCAGGTTAGAGGCGGCCCTTAGGGCCTGAGATGAGGGGGACCAGAGCCAGGGAGGTCTGCACGGTGGGGGGGTGCTGAGCACTGGACCCCTGGCGGCACACTTGGCAACGAACGCTCTGTCTCCTGGGGTAGCCCTGGTGGGGGCCCACCACAGCAACATAAGCCCAGCGGGATCCTGTGGGCCAGCAACTGGGGAGGCCTCCCTGGAGGAGGTGTGTGCTGCATTTGAATATTTTCCTTTAAATTGCAGCAAAATGCACGTAAGCAAAGAGCTCCCAAATCCCAGCCACTCCTCAGGGTGCAGCTCAGCCGTGTTCTGTGTCTTCCCGTTGTGTTGTGCAACCCCCCAACCCCCAGAACTTTTTGATCTTGCAAAACTGAGACTCAGTTCCCATTAAACACCGTCTTCCCCTGCTCCCCGGCCCTGGTAACCTGCATCCTCCTTCCTGTTCTGCGAACCTCACTCCTCCAGTGCCTCGTAGCACGGAAACCCCACGGCCCTCGGCCTTCTGCGACTGCTCCTTTCTCCCCGCCACGCAGCAGAGCTGCGTCCGTGGTCCGTTTTCCCCTCGGCGGTGGGGTCCTTCTGGATCAGACGGTGAAGGGGAAGCGTCCCAGGCCCTTTTAGAGACCTAGGTGTCCTGGGTTTGGCGCCAGGTCGCCGCCCTGAGTGGGGAGCCATCACCGTGGGCTGAGCCCGAGGCAGCTCACCACTCTGTTCCCAGTCCAGGGCGGGGGGGCTGAGCGTCGGGCCCCACAGCTGGTGCCTGCGGCCAGGCGTCTGCTTCTTCCCTGGTCCCTCCTCCCCTGCAGAGAAAACTGTCCTGCGGAAGGCTGCACGGAGGAGCCGGGTCTCATGGAAAACTCATCCCTTCCCGGGCGCCCAGGGCACAGGGGGGACCCGGAGGAGGGCCAGGCTGGCAGTGCTTGGGAGATGACACCCGAGGGGGCGGCCACAGAGTGGCGAGGGGTCCCCCGCGGAACCCTGTGACCTGGTGTGCGGGGAGGGTTGTCACGGCTGCGGCTCTCTCTCTCTTCCTTCTAAAGTTAAGTGGGAAAACAAGAGTCGAGGAGGAAGTGATCTCCAGCGGATCCTCTTGGCGGGGGGCAGGGCTGGCCCGCGCTGGCTGCCGTCCAGCGGACAGAAATGTACCAATTAAATTAGGAACATGCGGGCCTCCTCGGTGGCTCCAGCCAGCGCCACTTCCCCTCCGCTCGCCATGGAGGGCAAGGGGGGGTGCACAGCGACGGCCTGTGGCTTTCGGGATCAGAGAGCAGCCTGGCTGCCGTGTGGCTGTGTGACCTTGGGCGGGTGCGTCACCTCCCTGGGCCCCCAGTTCCTGATCCGTGAGGTGGGCAGCCGTGTTCGGAGAGGGACATTGGAGCCTCCGGTGTGGTGCCTGTAGTGAGGCTCAGGCGAGGGGACAGGAGGGCCCAGACGGGGGTGAGAGGCAGGATCGGGGCGGAGCTCGCCCCAGTGCTGAGCTGTTTTTAGGGGGAGGGGCTGGTGTGTTTTGCCCCGGCCTCGGCTCGTGCCTGTGGGACCCAGCCCTTGACCAGGCTGCTGTGGCCGTCAGTCCTGGGGCCTGGGTCCCTTTCCTTTCAGCCCCCAGGGGTTCGTGCCCCTGAAGGGTCTGAGATGGGCTCCGCTCAGGCTGCTGCCCCCACCTCCCCAGAGGCCTGTGGGCGGAGGGCTCCCGTGGAGGAGGGTGGAGTCCAGACACGCAGGCCCGGCCCGCTTGGTGACCATGTTCACGTCCACGCCCCTCTCCGGCCTTGTCTCTCCGTCTGCACCGAGAGGGTGCTGAGTGACGTGCATGCAGCCGAGTTTCAGGGCGACCTGGATGGGGGGCGGGGGGGTGCCCAGCTCACCCCTGGCAGCCCTCCCTATCTTCAGGCATGGGGCTCCTGTCCATTGTGACGTCCTCAGTGGGACCTGCTCTCTCATTGGGTCCGCTCCCCTCACGCAGCCTCTGTTTGCTTATCTGCAAAGTGGGGACAGTAACAGCAACTACCTCTGTTCCTGACGGTGTTGTCATTGTCACCGTTAACTTGCCTCCCCGCCTCCCCCGCCCTCACAGTATTCTTAGCGGCACACGGTAGGGGTGGTAGGGGTGGTGGAGGCTCGCAGGTCTTGAGCTCCCCCCTGGGCGTGGAGCTTCCTGTCAGCCCCTCCCCGGTCAGATTCTGGAGCTGGGACCGGAGGGCATCGCCCCAGGGTCCCCTGTGCCCTGAAGGCTGGGGCTCGGGCAGCAGCTCTGTGGGCCTGGGCACTCCTGGGTGAGCAGGTGCTAGTCTGCGTCCCCACGGCGGCTGGTGGGGACCCGGCGTGGGGACATCAGTGGGGTAAAGGCACCGTGGCCTCGCGGTTGGTGTAGGAAGTGAGACCGGAAAGACCCTGGAAAATGGAGCAGTTACATTTGTGTCTCTCAGTCTGTCCATTCATTTGCCCATCTACTCATCTATCCTGTCTGTCCATCCTGTCCATCTGTCTGTCGCATCCATCCATCCCATCCATATGTTTGTGTGTCCATCCATCCGCCTATCCACCCGTCCATCCATCCTCTCTCCCCTCCTTTGCTCCTTCCCTTCTTCATCCCTCCGTTCATCCTATTTGTCCATCCATCATCCGTTGTCTGTCCCACAAACCCATCTGTCCGTCTGTACATCCGTCTGTCATCTCTTATGGAGCACCTGGCCGGGGGCTTTTCCTGATGGGCCAGGCCTGTCCCTGGATGTCCTCCGACCGGCAGCCTTCACGTCTGCCCGGCCCCCCACTGGAACCCCTGCGCCTGCACGTGGCCGACGCTCAGACCACGTCCTGACTGGCCAGGCGGACGGATGGGCGACGGGCTCATCTTGCCGCCCCCGCCTTGGGGCTGAGCGGGCAGCAGCACCCCGAGCTGGGCTCTCTGGGTGGTGACCCGGCCACCATGCCAGCTGCACGAAACCAGCACTTGAGGAGCACCCACTCTGGGGGGTTCAGTAGTGTCACCTCAACTCCCTGCCCCCCGAAACGTGTGTGCGGGACCTTGTTTAGAGGGATGAATTCCTGCTGTTTTTAGCCCCCCGTTTGTGACAGTTTGTGACGGCCGCTGGGGGACGGCGGCACACCTACTGTGCGCCAGGCACCTCCTCTCTTGTGGGGGAGTCAGCTGTCAGGCAGGCGAGCACGGGGCACCTGCCGTGTGCCAGGCTCTGTCCCAGGGGCTGGAGAGACAGCAGGGAGGGGGCCCACAGGCCCCGGCCCGCGCGATAGGCTGGCGGTGGGTGGGGTGTGGCAGACAGGTCCCCCCCTCGGGACTGCGGCTTCCCCGGGCCCCCGGGGGATTCTGACGGGCACACACGTGTGCCCCCGTGCATGCATGGTGGCGGTGGCTTCGATCCTGCCTGACGGCTGGTTTCTAGGTCCCAGGCTCCCCGACCTGTGTCCCAAGTTCAGTGTCGGTGCCCGTTCGTCCCGAGAAAAGTTCGGGCGCATGGCGCCCAGACAGCCCACCTTCCGTCCCGGCTGGGGCGTGGGCTGCATTCCGAAGTCTCCTCTCTGCAGTCCCGTCTCCTCCCACGAGCATCTCCCCGCACCTCGGAGAGGTCCCAGCTGTAATCCCACCCTCCCCGGACCGGAACGGGGCTGCCTGGGACTCGGAAAATCTGTGGGATGTGCTTCGGCGCTGCCGCCGAGACCGTCCTGCCTGGGGCTGGAGAGGAATGTGGGGGGAAGACCCCGCCCCCCGGAAAGAGGCCTCTGCCCAGCGGGGTAGGGCAGGCAGGTGTGGGCATCTCTGACCTCGCCTGTGCCGGACAGGCTCATCACGGAGCGCCTGCTGTGTGCCCGGCGCTGTGATTGGCTGCAGGGATGCCGCAGAGCGCCAGGCGGGTGCAGAGACACAGTCACGCCGCCATCACCCTCCGTGGGGAAGCTCACCGGGGCCGCAGGTAGACGGGAACGGGGGTGTGGGGTTAGCAGGATCGTGGGGTGCTGCTGCATCGGCCCGTAGCTTGTGGGCGGCTGTGCGCCACCCCGCTGTGTGCAGAGGTCTGTGAGGGGAGCCCCTCCCTCCCATCTGGCCCCCTGACTGGCTCTGTGGGCGGCGGGGCAGCGTCCTGGTGCCGTGGTTTGAGGCTTGGATCCCATGCCACCTGCAAGGGGACTCATAACCTTGCTGGAGCGCTGTCTTTCCTTCCTCCTGGGAGCCTGGACTTGCTCAGCTTTCCTCACTGAGCACCTGGTGGTGGCAGACAGGCACGCCCCTTTGCAGCTGAGGACACGGAAGCTGATGGCCCCTGGGTGTCTCGCCCAGTGTGGGAACGAGGGGCCCTTTCCTGGGGCCTGCTTGGCCCCACCCACAGTGCCGTGTCTGAGTCACCGCTGCTGCCCCAATCCCACCAGTGTCGTCTCTCGCAGGGACGTTTGCAGGGGCCGCTGCCCCAGGCGTCCTGGTTGGTTCCCTGCTTGCTCTGCACATCCCCCGCTGGTCAAACACTGCGACCCTGGAGTCCCTGCTTCACCCCCTTCCGTGGCTCCCCGTGGCCCGTGGGGCAGGACCTCACCCCTGCCCCCTAGTCTGCTCTCTGCCTCTGGACCTGCCTGCGTTTGTTTCACCGGCGGAGGGGTCTCTCCCTCAGCGTCGTGTTCTCACGTCTGTCCCCGCAGCGGCCGGTGTCGGCACTCCGTTCCCTTCACGGCTGAGCCACGGTCCTGTGCGCGGGGACTACGTCTGTGCGTCCGGGCCTCGGCCGCCGGTCTGGGCTGTCTCTGCCCGCGGCGGTGTGGGTGTGCCGCTGTCACACGTGTGTGCAGGGCGTGTGCGTGCGTCCCTGCCGCCAGTTCTTCCGAGGGTGTGCTTAGGAGTTGGTGACACCACGGCGACCGGTGACTCTGTGTGTAACGTTTGGGGGAACTGCCAGACTGTGCTCCTAAAAAATTTTTCAGGAAGTGTGACTGAGGTTGGAAGGGGTGGAAACCTGGTTTATTATTAAATGAGCTCGTGGTGAACGAGGAGGCATGGGATCCCCAGAGTCCCTCAGCTTTGGGGACAGCCTCCGTGTGAGGCTGGGCCTCACTGGGCTGGGGAGATGGTGGGACAACCCCTGGATGGGTCGGTGGTGGGGGCTTCAGCCCCCCAAGTTGGGCAGCGGACACCCCGTGAGTCTCTAGAGAGTGGGCAGCCAGCCAGGCCCGGGACCTTGGGGCCGGGAGGGCAGGGAAGCGGCGAGGACTCCCCAGGGCTGCTGGGAAAAGGCGTCACCTCCCTGGCACTGGGAGTGAGCGCCCACCTGGCAGGGCCCGAGTCCCCAGGCAGCCCTTTGTTGGTCAGAGGAGGTTGGAGGAGGGTAATCGCCACCTTGGGCAACGCAGAGTCAGACAGCAGCCTGGAAGTGGCCCCCGGGGCCGGGAGGAGGGGCGCCCGGCCGGAGCAGGGAGCAGCGTTCCTGCCCTGCGGAATCTCCTGACCTGCGGAGTTTCCTGCCCTGCGGAGTCTGGCCCCGGCTCCGCGGAGAGAGCTGAGCAGAGCCGAGCGGGCAGCTGTTTGAAACCCAGAGGGCGGAACGGGGGGGTGTTGTGCTGCGTCAGACGACTGGGGTCTGTGGGTCTCACACCAGCGGGAACGGGGAAGTTCTGGAACAGCGTCCAGGTTTGGAAGTGGTCACCCTGTGCCCCCTCCGAAGCCCAGTCTGCTGCCTCTCGGCCACAAGGCTGACACCCCGCTGCCCCTGGTGGGAACTCGTGGGGTGGCCCTTTCGCCTCCCGCTTCAGACCCTCAGCAGGTCGTGGCGACCCTAGTGGCCCCCAGTGGCAGGGGACAGTGTGCGTGGGGGACTCCCCGAGGGGGTCTCGGTGTGTTGGTCCTGGCACTGGACCCCGTTGGCTTTTCGGGGTTGGATGGGTCGATGGCACCCAGCTCACAGAGGACCGCCTCCTCTGTGACCCCCTCCTTCCCCGGATGAGTCGGAACATTTGGTGGCAAGTGACAAAAGCCCAGGTTGGGCTGGCATGGCTGCCCTGCCGCGGGGGCCGCTTGGGTCTGACTCCCGCACAGCTGTGGTCGGGCCGCCTGCCCTCTCTCCGCCCGCCAGCCCTGCCTTCCAGCTGGTTGGCATCACCGTCTCCAGGCCTCCTGCCCTCGGGCGGCCCGTGGGCTCCGGGCGTTCCTCCAGCTTCCGGCCCCTGCACCGAGCACCTGTTTCTGGCTCCTCCGGCCGCAGGCTCAGGATGGACCCTCATTGGCTCCGAGTGGGTCACATGCCCATCCCTGAACCAACCCCTGGTCCAGGGGGAGCGGGCCATGATTGGCCGTGCCTAGATCATGTGACCAATTCTGCATCCTGGGAAGGAAGGATGGTTCCGGAAAGGAAAGTGAAGTTCACAGTGGCAGGAGTTGCGGTGGAAGTGGGGTGCGGGCAGGCGGGGGTGTCTCGTCCCCCCTCGGACCACCAGGATGCACCTCGTTCTTCCCTCCGACGCCCGTCCACTTCCAAGGGGCAGATCGCCGGTGCAGGGGCGGGTGGCCGCCCTTGGAGGGCAGTGGTGTGTAGGAGGGCAGGGCGACCTGGAGGCCACGGCGGGGGGGCGGGCGTGCTGTTCACCGGTGGTCCAGCCCGGCCCTCGGCGTCACTCGGGGGCGTGCGGGTGGGTGCTGGGCCCCTGCGCCATCTTGGAGCTGTCCGGCCGGGCCTGGGCGTCGGGTGGCTTTCTGGTGGCAGGGCCTGGGGGACACAGCTGTTCTGAGGGGCTGAGTGTGGGGGGCCTGTCGCGACCCTGGGTAGCGGCGGGGGGTGGGGCAGGGGCCGGCAGAGAAGGCAGCGAAGGGTCCCAGGGAAGGGGGGGAACTCGGAGATGTCTGGGTGGAAGGGCTCTCGACTGAGGTCGACTGGAGTGCCTTCTTCTCTCTGGGTCTGTTTCCCATTTTCGAGGCCAGCAGGTGTTTCTTGAGATTCTGTCCGGTGTGGACATGGGTAGGCTTTTCCTTGGGAGCCTGGGGGCCCGGGTGACTGTCCTCCGTGTCCTCGGAGTCCCCATCCCACGCTCCCAGCCCGCGTCTGCGCCCACCTCCCAGCCTGCGTCCGTGCCCACCTCCCAGCCTGCGTCCTGTTCCTGCGTCACCGTGCTGCCCTCCTGCAGGGGGCTGCTGCAGGACCGCCATCCCGCCCGTGCTGGCCACACCCGCCATGCCTTGGCTGGGTGTCATCAGAGAGCTTCCCCCTTGTGACTCTGCACCCACAGGGGCCATGGCGTGAGCTCGGGTGGGCCTAGGGGATGTAGGGCACGTTCGTTGGGGGTTAGGGTGCAGCGCCCCGTGGCTGGGTCTCTGAGCCTGCTGCTCGAGGGCCTCGCTCTGCCGGCCCGGCCGTGGGCCGGGAGGGCGGTCGGAGGACCCGCGTCCCACTCCTCCTCGCCGGCTCCAGGGGTGGGCTGGCGCTCCCTGGCTGACCTTCCTTCCCTCTGCCTTTCTCGCAGGTGCCTGTGACCGGGCTGCCCACGAGCAGATGACCAGGACTGGCTCCTAATTCTCAGTGGCCATTGAGAGGGAGCTCGTCTGGACCACCCGCGCCATGTCGGGGTCCACGCAGCCTGTGGCGCAGACGTGGAGGGCCACGGAGCCCCGCTACCCGCCCCACGGCATCTCCTACCCCGTGCAGATCGCCCGGTCCCACACGGTAAGGGGAGCCCGGGGCCACATTTGGGGACTCCTTTGTCACTGGGGGCCCTCCCCGCCCCTTCCCTCCTGGGAGTCAGGGCTGGCGGGGCTCTCTGTGGCCCGGAGGAGAGGTGGGCACCTTGGCAGAGGTCGCCAGCATGGCAGCCTTCCCAGGCCTTGTGGGTCTGGTGAAATTGGCTAAGCTGGGTCTGCGGCTCAGAATCCTCCGTGGAATTTGCATGCAGACGTGGAGCAGCTGCTGTATACACTTTCCCCCGTAGCCCAGCCCCTCCTGGGCTCCCTCCTTGCCTTACAAAGAGGGCAGTTCCTCGGAGCCACAGCCCTCTATCCCTGCCCCCCATCCCGCTGACTCTCCGCCTGGAGTTTCTTCCTGGGTGGTGCTTGCGCCCCGAGGCGATGAGGCCCAGCCCGCGTCCTGTCTCTGAGTCCTGGACCTGGGGGTCCAGGAGGGTAGTTGTGCTCATGGCGGGGGCTGCTTGCTGTGTGGGGAGCTGGTGCCCTGTGACTGACTCTCCCAGGCTGCCTGCCCTCTGCCTACCTCCTCGTGGGGCCCCACTTTCTGCTGTCATCTCCGCTGTGTGAGGATGGGCCTTTGGTCCTGCTCTGTTGGTGTTTATTATTGAGCACCGCCTGTATACTTTGTCCTCAGGTGCTTGCCAGAGGGCTCCCGGGTGTCCTGTTGGCCCCCTGGCTGCTTGGCGAGGGGCACAGGGCCCTGCAGCTGGGTGGCAGCCGCTCTGCTGATGTATGTGTGTGTGTGTGGGCGCGTGTCCTGCTCAGCCTGTGTGGCTCCTCCGAGTGAGACACGCAGAGGAAGTGGCAGAATGTGTTTCCATCAGTGAGTGGGGTGTCAGGAGCCAAGGAGGGCCCATTCCTGTCGGGACTGCAGGACCCTGGACTCCGGGAGGGGTGGTGGGGGCTGCCCACCTGCGTGCAGCTGTGGCCATGGAGGGCCGGATTCCTGCTGTGCTTGTGGATGGGCCCAGACGCCAGACCCTGGAAGCCCCCTTCCCCTGACCCAGCTGTGGGCGGGGGCCGAGCCTCCGACTGCAGCGTCGGCACCGTGCGCATGGCTCATGGGGCCCCTGTTTCACCTGCAGGGGCTCCGTGACCCGTTCCTGCAGTCTCTGTGGTCTCGGCTTCCCTCCCCCACAGTGTCAGGACCCCGCATCTTTCCCAGAGGGTCCTGGGGGGCTGCTGGCACCAGGGCGTCCCAGCACGGAAGGTCCTGATGCACCTCCCTCCTGCGGGGCTTTGTGGGGCTCGGCTCTGCGCTGCCATCTCCCCTGAGCCCCACAGGGCCCCCCCAGCTCCCCTGAGCTCGCAGTCCTCACGCGGAATGAAATGCGTTAAACTCGAAAGGCCCGCAGCCCGAATCCCAGAGCTCTCCCCTCCCGCCGCGTGGCCTTGTCAGGTTACTGAACCTCTCTGTGCCTCGGCGCAGGAGGGCGGTGCGGAGCGCAGGCCGCGGAGCCAGACTGCTCGGGGCCACGCCCTGCTTCGGCGGCGCCCCAGCTCCAGAACTCGGGGCACAGTCCTCACTGCCCGTGCCTCAGTTCCCCGGCAGCTGACCGAGAGGCTCTGTGAGCGGGTGAGGGTCAGCCCAGCCGGCAGGGACAGAGGCCCTCACCGGCCGGGAGGCGGGGACAGAGCGAGTGCGCGCTGCTGTGACGGGACGTGATGGTGACCGTGATGATGATGACTACGTGCAGCCATTAGCATCCTTTTCACTTTGCCCCCGGGGCCCACGGCGGGCTTCTCCTCTTCTGGAGGGGGGCCGGCCTTCTCTGTGGGTGTCCGGGCTTCCCGGGCCCAGCGGCTCCAGCCCAGCGCCTTGGCCTTGGAGCCTGCTCCCGTGGTCTCGCACAAGCAGCTCGGCGAAGAAGGCAGAGCCGCGGCCGTGGCTGTGAGCCAGCGGCACGTGACAAGCCGGGCCGAGCCTGGCTCTGGCCTTGGGTCGGCTGACTTCTGCCCTAGATCAGGGCTCACCAGACGCTGTGGGAAACTCCCGTCTGTTGAATTTCCAGTTTGCCACAGACTGACACTCGGTCCTGCCGCGCCTGACCCAGTTGGTGGATGCGGGGGCTCTCCGCTGAGGCCAGCAGGACACGTGCCGGCTGTGTGCTTTGGCGGGGAGGGGGGTGGTTTGTGTTGATGAGCAGGAAAGGGGCAGAATGCAGACGTCCGCTGCACCCGCCTCGGGCCTGCGGTGTCGTGGACCTCACAGGGAGCGGCGCCACCCCGGGCCTGGAGCCTGCCTGGCCAGAGCAGGCCCCGCACAGGGGTGGTGTCAGGCAGGCGGGTGGGATGCTGGACCCTTTGCCTGTACCCCGAATGCCGCCTGGGGTGGCCTCTCCCTTATCTTCATGGTTCCTCCTGCTTTGGGAATGGCCCCAGAGGGATGGCGTGGCCTCCCGGAGCTAGCCCTTTGGGAACCTCCATGCTGGGAACATCGCTCATTCATTCACTCCCTCATTCCCTCCCTTATTCCCTCCCTCCCTCACTCACTCATTCATTCACTCCCCTCACTCATTCATTCATTCACTCCCTCATTCATTCACTCCCTCCCTCCCTCACTCCCTCATTCATTCACTTACTCACTCACTCACTCACTCAGTGAACACTTACCAGGCATCTCTTCTCCGCCCCGGAAATGCAGCTGTGAACAGAACAAAAATACCCCTACCTTCTGGCATTGATGTTGTGGGGGGTTGGAGAGCAGGGGTGATGGGGGGATCGGAATGGCCAAGGTTGGGGAGGTTCCTGATCAAGTTGTGAGTCCTGGGAAGGAGGTCTTACTGAGAAGCTGACATCAGACTGGGAACCTGCAGGCAGCCAGGGGGGGCGGCCAGAGGGGCAGCCACATGGCATCTGCCTAAAGCATGTTCCAGGCAGGGGACAGCACGTGCAAAGGCCCTGAGGCGGGAGCCACCTTGGCTGTGACCCTTGTCACTCCAGGAGGGATCCTTGAGTCCGGGGCCCTGGAGCAGACTGAGTTCTTCCTTTCCCTGTTCTGACATCTCCTCAGCCCCTCCTGGGGTGGGGGGCGCCCTTTCTCCCACCCCGGCTGCAGAGATAAGCAGCCTCCCTCATGCATCTCAGAACCTCCTGGCTCCTCGCCCTGTGACCCAGGCAAGCTGCTTGGCCTCAGAGTTCTCGTGTGGGGGCTACGGGGCTGCTGTGGTCATTAAATAAATTAGTACGGAGAAAGCATTGGGTGGCAGGGGTACGCACGTGATCACCGTGAACCCCAGCTTGGATCAGACCTTCTTGGGGGCTCCCCAGTTCTCTTCCTGTAGAGCAGGAATGTCAAACTCATTTTCACCTGGGGCTACATCAGCCTCACGGTCACCTTCAAAGGGCCGAATATAGTTTTAGGGCTGTATAAATGTAACTACTCCTTAACAGGTAAGCGAGAGCTCGGCACTGCCCCAGGGTAGAAACAGGTGCCAGGCCGGATAAAGCCAGGTGGAGGGCCAGACGCGCCGGCGGGCCGTGTGTCTGCCACCTGCGCTGTAGAGCTTCCAGGTGCCCTGGGTGTCCCCGGGCTCCGCCCTGACACTGGCCTCGGGCCCCTGCGCCACCTGCCTCTTCCTGCCCCCTTGCTGGGCAGCCGCAGGCACCCTGGGGCCCAGGTCCGCCCTCCCCGCTCCGGGGACCACCCTGCGTACGCCCTGCCACTTGGCTCATTCTCCTTTGTGCGGAAGAGCCGGCGGGAGACGTTTCCTCCTGGCAGACTGTGTGGCTCGCTGGTTGCTGCTCACACCTCTGTGCGTGCGTGTGAGAGTTTTCGCCTGGCAGCCTTGCCAGAGTGATCCCCGAGGCCGCCCCTCCCTCCCTCGAGCCCTTTCTTCTTCCTCCTCCCCCCACCTCCCCGTCTGCCTCCCCTTTGCCAACACCTGGCGATTCGTGCCAGACGCCCCGAGGGGTGGGGGTGGGGGCGGGGGCGCCCTCTCTGCAGTCTGGAAGCTGCCTCGGCCTCGGGGGAGACCCTTGGAAAGTGAAGGGGGGTGAGAAGGAGGAAGCACAGGGGCCTCCTTCCGTGAGGGTCAGTCACCCGTTTCAGAGATGAGGAGACTGAGGCTCAGCAGGCTTGAGTGACAGACGGAGGCCTCCAGCCCGAGGCCCCGCAGCCCTGTCTCTGCATCGGGCGGAGTCTCCCTCCAGTGTCTCTGGGCGCTGAGGTCACCTCCGGTTCTCAGGCTCTCGAGCCTCTGGCCTCCTGGCCTCTTACACGCCTGCCCGGAGTGTCTGAACCACACACCTTCTCGGCTCACCTCCCTGGTGTCAGCAGATTCTCCTTGCAGAAACAACTGCTTAAAACAAGCCAGATAGCAAAGGGGAGACTAGGTTTTTATGGGAAATCGGGAGAATTAAGAAAGGTGCTGGCAGGAAAATAAATCGCGGGCACTCCCACTCTGCCCTGAGCCTTGCCCGTGTCAGACATCACTAATCGATTGCCACACTCGGCGCCACTGAGTGTTCGCAGCAGACAGAACCGATCGGTTTGGACGGGGCCTTTGGGAAGCCCGTCCCCCGTCTCGTGTGAAAGACTTGCTTTGTGTTCTGGAACAGTGACAACCGGGTGCCTGTAGTTTGTTACCATTCGGTTTTTCCTGGATGATAGTGGGTAATGGATGGCCGTTTACTGACGGGGGAGGGTTTCGCCTGACTTCCGTCTCCCGACTGTGATTGCTCTTTGCGTGTGTGACCCACGCTGGGTGGCTTTCCCTTCGTTTCGGAGCCCGGTCTGCGAGCCTCGCAGACGGACTCTCCCTGCCCCAGGCGGACGCTGTGCTTGCGTAGTGCCCAGGGTGGACATCAGGCCACAGTGTGTTCCCAGGCGTCCCTGTGAACGCTGGGGCTCAGTTGTCCCCTCTCAGAAATGGGCAGAGTCACAGAGCTGAGCGGGGGCCCGAGTGCAGAGCTGGCCCAGCGTGTCTTAGCTGGATGGGCCCCGGGCCCTGGCGATACCCTCTGGCCCCGCTGGGCCCCGAGGGCCGGCGAGGGTGTGGGGGGCCCTGCCTCTCGGGGCTCCAGGGCCTGCTCACACCTCCCCCTCCCCTCAGGACGTCGGGCTGCTCGAGTACCAGCACCACCCTCGGGACTACGCCGCGCACCTGTCGCCCGGCCCCATCATCCAGCCCCAGAGGAGGCGGCCCTCCCTGCTGTCCGAGTTCCAGCCTGGGAACGAGAGGTGAGGAGGGGCTCGCATGCCGGCCCACAGCCCCGGGGCCGTCTCCCAGATGGGGGCATGGGGGTCCACGGAGGGGCAGGGGCTTGCAGGACCAGCGTCTCAGCGGGGTGCCGCTCTGTGTGGTCGCCCTTGTCCTTGGGGCCAGGGCGGAGATGTGCAGGTGGGAACCACGTGGCCCTCCCTCGGACTTCCAGCCGTGGAGCTTCAGTGGTCTCTGGGGGTGTGTCCCCGGCCGGAGGGGGTGACCTCCGAGAAGTGGGGGCGCAGGCTGGGTCGCTGGCCCATACCTTGTCCCCCTCTGTTGGCCCCAAATCAGGCTGCGTTCCTCCCTATAGACAAAGTCTGATGTCAGTGAGTGTCGACTCAGGGGAAGGCCAGCCCGGGTCTCCGTCCTGCGTGCCCTGGACATCTCCCACGGGGCTGAGGCGGGCACGGTGCCCAGCAGGGCTCTGCAGGGAGGGCCGGAGACCTGACGCCCGTGCCCTCGCCTTCTGCAGGGCCCAGGAGCTGCACCTGAGGCCCGAGCCCCATGCGTACCTGCCCGAGCTGGGCAAGTCGGAGATGGAGCTCATGGACAGCAAGCGCCCGCGCCTGGAGCTGCTGCCCGACCCCCTGCTGCGGCCCTCGCCCATGCTGGCCGCCGGCCCGCCAGGGGGCTCTGAGGACCTGTCCAAGGTAAGGCCTGGCGTCCGCCATGAGCTCCCGAGGATGCTGGCTTCTGCTGTGACCGGGGCTGCCAGCAGTGGCAAGAGGGGTCCTGCCGGAGTGTGGGGGTGCGGGGCAGGCAGCAACAGGCCAAGGCTGTGGGTGGGGCCGAGCAGTGAGAGGGCTGGGGACAAGGGTGGCTCTGGGGGCTGTTTCTCAGCTGGAGAGGGACAGCTCCCGCCTGCTTGGGTCCAGACTACAGGCCTCCCCCTCCCCACCGAGGGCTCTTTGGGGTCACTCCTCTTGAAAACACAAGGTCACACTGAGATGCCAGGCACCCTGGTCCAGCGCCTGTGCTTTGCTGCTGGTGGGGGGTGGGGTGCTGCTTTTCCAGTGAAGCTCAGGACGGCCGAGTCTGCAGGCCGTGGGGCCTCTGTTTACACAGATGGAACCAGTGGGGCTGCGCCTGGAGGGGTCCCTCGGCTGTCCCCAGGGTCACCCAGCTGCCTGGGGTGAGGCGGGGACGGCCTAGGCGACTCGCTCGTGCTCAGTCAGCTGCGTGATGGCTGTCCCTGCCGTGCGTGCCGAGCGGTTCCGTGGGGCTTCTTCGTGACCACGGGGACACACACGAGCCCAGTAATGGCCTCCCAGCTGCTGCGTGAGGTCAGCGCTCATCCTGTTGCCGCACTGGTGGGGGGTGCAGCTGGGAACTGGGGGCCGGGCGGGGGAGGGAGGTGGCCCCCTTGGGCGCCCGCTGGGCCTGACGCCAGATGGGATCGGATGGTGGGATTTCAGGCGAGGCGGTTCCTTTATTTGGGAGCCAGCACCAAAGGGGCGTTCCTGTGGTGGCAGGGATGGCAGTGACAAGCTATCGTGGAGCCAGTGCTGGCTATGTGTCGTGCTCAGCCCCGCGACGTCCGACCTGCGACCCCCTTTTATAGACGGAGTCCCAGGCTCTGCGGAAGCCGCTTGCCCGTGGCCGTAGGGAGGTGGGGGAAGGGCTGTCCCTCTGTGGCTTCCCCGCTGGTCTCCCGAGTGGGATGCTGTTCCCTGCAGCGGGTGTTGGGCAGGTAGGGATGTGTGTGCAGGAGGCACGGGGCCATGCCAGTGAGGCTGCGTTTCTTCCCAGTACGGGGGCCCCCAGGGCACTGTGCCCCCCCACACCAGTGTCCTGTCTGCTCTGAGAAGGGGCCGGTGGTTGTCTCTGGCCCCCTGCCCCCCTTCCCAGACTGGCTCTTCACAATGAGGACTTGGCCTGTGGATCTTTAGGAGAGGCCACGCGTCATGGGGCTCGGAGTCTGGATGCCTGTCCCTGTCCTCCTCTCGGTCTCCTGGGGGACTCTCCCTGTGTCCGTGGGTCTTCCTCTGTCTCTGTGTGTGTCTGTCTTCTTTTCCTGGACCTCAGGGTGGGCGGGGCTGGCCCAGGGGACCTCTGCTGTGATTGCTCCAGGCTGCAGAAAGCGCTGCCGGTGCAGGAAGCAGCCAGGGGGACAGCCCCGGGCGTGGTCAGCTGTGTTTGCGTCTGCCCTGTGGAATTCAGCTGAGACTGGAAGCAGGAATGCAATGGGGTTTTTTTATTGATGCCCCCCCCACCCCGTGTTTCTTTTCCTGTGAAAATGTTTTTCTCTAAATCTCCCCTGCGCTGGGGCCCCTGGAGTCCTGTGGCGGGGAGGTTTCCTTTGGAATTCACCGCACGTTGGGGACTTCAGAATCATCGCGAGCAGACCGCCTGTGTGTGAGAGCGTCTTTGTCCGCTGGGGCTGTGTGGGCTGGAAGGGGCAGAAAACCCACGTCGGGCTGACTTGTGTCCCGGCTCATGGAAGCAACTTCAAGGGCTGGCTGACTTCAGGCACAGCTGAATCCAGGCAACATGATGATTTCTCAGGCCCCTGGCTCAGTTTAGTTTTGGGTTCTGCCACCTTCCCTGTGGTCTTGGTGTGCTCGACACGCTGGGCCTTTCTCCTCACACGTTCAAGGCCATGTGTCCAGCCCAGAGCTGTCGCTCCTCTTGCCTTCAGACAACCTGTGCCTGAGCTGGAAGGCGTCGTCGTGATGAGGGGTGGGGGGGCACTGAGTGCCAGGCCCCGAGGCTTTGGCTGCCTGTCTTCATCTCTGCACGGTGAGCTTCCCTCTTCGCCGCCGGCCTGCGTTCCTACACCCAGGGCCTCTGACGGGGAGAATGGTGCCGGTGGCTACCTGGCGGCGGGCGGGGGCCTCGGCACTAGCATGCTGTTTTCCTCCTGTGGCTTTGGGCGGCCGCTGCCTGAGAACCACCAGCGGGAGGCCCCGTGCGGCCAGGGCCCTCAGCCCTGTTCCTGGAAAACTCAGTGCTGGAGAGGAGGCGGCGTTCTTTGCCCTCCCTGGTGCGTGCGGCAGCCCGAAGCTGGCCGCGGTAGGTGGAGTTCACTGCTGACAGTGAACAAGGCGTGTGGTACATTCGAGTTGTGCCGCCACCACCCCTGTCTAGTTCCAGAACGTTCTCATCACCCCGACAAGAAACCCCACACCCACCGCAGTCACTCCCCAGCCCCTGCCCCCCAGCCCCTGGCACCACGGGTCTGCCTTCCCTCCCTGCGGTCTGCCTGGCCTGGATGACCCCTGTCAGTGGGGTCACACACTGCGTGACCTCTGTGCCTGGCGCCTGTCACACAGCATCGCGTCCTCAGGGCCATCCGTGTGGCCGCAGGCGTCTGGGCTGTGCTTTTGTTGTTGTTCGTGGTTAGTCGTTTGAGTCGTATTTTGGCTCAGGGATGGACCACGTTTCACTCGCCGGCTCAGCCATGGAAGCGCCCACTTGTGTGTCTCGAGTGGGAATAAAAGCAGAGCCTGAATGAACCTTGAGAAGCACCCACTGAGGAAGACAGCTTGTTCCCTGCCCCCCGAATTTACGGGGAAGTTTCCGCCCCCTCTTCCCGCAGTTCCTGGCAGTTGCCAGTCGCCGCATCTGACGTGCTGCCAGCTTTGGGGATGGAAACCTTCCTTTTGCTGATGTTGCTTTTAAGAATTACACCCAGGCTGGGCTCGCCGTTTGGGGCGTCCTGCCCCAGAGCCTTTCTGCCCACAGTCTTTGTCCGTGTCCTGTTATCGCCCTTCCTGCTCCCAGTGGGAGATATTTCCCTCAGCAGCTGATGCTCCTGGCTCCAGGAGCTGGGTCGCCACCCACCTTTGGGCTCCCAGGACCCCGAGACATGAGTGGGGCTGCCAGGGAGACCCCCCACGTGCCTAGGGAGGGGCGGGGCCGGTCTCCATTAGGGGCAGGAGGGTGGGTCTGATTTCAGCTGCCAGGGAGGCGTGGAGTTGGAGCCTCTGGGCCGAGGGGATGGCTGGTGCAAAGGCTCTGAGGTGCCAGAACGCAGGAGCTGCTTCTGCTTTGGTGTGGGAGGGGCCAGGTGCCCATAGTCCTTGTGTCCTGGGCTGGGGTGGGGGAGTTGGCAACCTCTGTGGCTGCAGTTGTCTCAGAGAATAATGTGTCCTCTGTCCTCCGGTGCAGCTGCCGCGGCGGTGGGGGAGGCAGCAGCCTGGATCGCCTCCCGGGGCCTCCCCTGCCAGCAGCTGCTGGCCTGGCCTTGAGGGCCGCACGGTGTGGGGGGCGGGGCTGGGTCCACCTGCGCTGCCAGGCCCAAAGCCGGGTTTGGGGGTGGGAGCGTCCAGGCTGCGCGGATGAGGCCTTCGCGTGCCAGGCCCCGAGCCCAGCGCCCTGTGCATGTGAACGCATTCAAGCCTCACTACCGGCTGGAGGTGGGAGCTGTCCCGTAGAGCAGACGAGGAAACTGAGGCGCGGGTGGTGCGTGATCTGCTTGAGGTCCTGGAGCTGGGAGGTGGCACAGGGGATGGGGATTTGAATCCAGGGCCTCGAGGGTGCGCGCTAACGAACCTCAGTTGGTGGGATGGAGTCGAGGAGGAGAAGCCCCGCGCAGCGTTCCCTTGCTGGTGCAATGTGTTTTTAAAAACGGCTTTAGCACGCAGAGGGTGGCGCTCACAGGAGGAAGAGCATGGACGTGTTGGCGAACCCAGAGGACGCCGTGGAATTACCTCCGCGCCCCTCTGGGCACCCAGGGTGCCCCTTTTGCCTGTGTTCATCGCGTTCTTTAGGTTCCGTGTGTGTGTGTGTGTGTGTGTGTGTGTGTGTGCGCGCGCGCGTGCGCGTTTCCTGCACATCCACGTGTCTGTTACCCGTGCACAATGTCCTGTGACTGGCTGGTTCGGACCCGTGTTCACGGAGGGTCAGCGGGGGCGGGGCCTCGGGGGGCGGGGCGGAGGGTCCTGCGCCTGCGCTTGAGGAGTGCGGTTGAGTGGGCGGGGCGAGGGGGATGAGGGGGCGTGGCAGGGGAGCGGGACGAGGGAGGCTGCGCGGCTCTGGGGGAGTTGGGGAGCCCCTCCTAGAGGAGGGTAGGAGGGCTCTGACCTTTGCTCCGTGAGCCACGTGGGGGGAAGGGCGCCCCTGGCCCGGGGCCCAGTGAGGACAAAGGCAGGGAGGCAGGGCTGGTGAGCCGCCTTGGGACGCGACTGGACGTGGGGCTGTGGTGACAGATGTCCAGTGTGCTGGGGCTCAAAGTCAGGCCTGGAAACGCGGGGTGCCTGCTTCTGTAAATAAAGTTTTATTGGCACACAGCCACGTCCGTTTGTTGACACACTGTCCGCGGCGGCTTTCCTGAGGCATCGGAGCTGAGCGGTCTCCGCAGAGACCCTGCGGCCAGCAAGGCCGGCGGGATTCACTGGGGCACCTCACGCCGATCCTGTGCCCGTGTCCTCCCCGCCACAGGACCGCAGCCTGACGGGCAAGCTGGAGCCCGTGTCCCCTCCCAGCCCCCCGCACGCCGACCCCGAGCTGGAGCTGGTGCCTCCGCGGCTGTCCAAGGAGGAGCTGATCCAGAGCATGGACCGGGTGGACCGCGAGATCACCATGGTGGAGCAGCAGATCTCCAAGCTGAAGAAGAAGCAGGTGAGCGGCGGGGGCGGGGGCGGCTCCGAGTGTCCGGTCCAGCAGCCGTGGCTGAGAGCACGGCATTAGCCGGCGTGGCTGTGAGTGAGTGCGCGCTGAGCGCGGCCTGGGAGCCTGCTCGTCCGACTTCACGCCCTGGATGTATGTGGGCGAGGGCGCGGTGCCGCGTGGTGCGGTCCGGGCCGTCGTGGGCGTGTCTGGGTCTGCACCACCCGGGTGGCGCCACTGGAG
Source organism: Tonatia bakeri (assembly GCA_004024845.1). Lineage (NCBI taxonomy): Eukaryota > Metazoa > Chordata > Mammalia > Chiroptera > Phyllostomidae > Tonatia > Tonatia bakeri. The sequence continues at coordinate 42,779 of PVIA01008965.1, forward strand.
ATGTGCTTTGTGTGGCTGGGGAGCTGAACTTTTGGTTTAGTTTGATTTCAGGTAAGTGAACCAGCACCCAAAGAGCCCTCGGCCTGTGTGCTGGACATCTCGGACCGGCGGGCGGGGGGTCGGGTTCCGACTGCGTCCCTGCTGCTTCCCTTCCGGCGGCTCCTTCCGCGTCCCGCCGCGGGGCACGTGTCGCCGCACTCTGGCCCTGGCTCTGGCATCTGACTGGGCTGGGCCTCCGGGCTCTGCCTCAGTTTCCTTGTCTGTGAAATGGGCACAGACGGGACGCCCCCTCGCAGGTCGTGTGCGGTGGAAATAAATCCTCAGAGTGACTGTTGAAACCGAAGTCACTATCAGTATTTCTATCGATTTTATGATTTCATTTTTAATATTGATATAAAGTTAATTTAATACTCTGCCTTTTGCCAGATCTTTACATGTGACCCTCCCTGGCCCTCCAGGTCCCTGCTCAGCGGTCCCCACCACAGGCAGCCCCCCTTCCCTGTCCTTGGGGCCCTCACGCCCGCCCTCCTCCCTCCCCGGTCCCCACCAACCCAGCCCAGCCCGGCGCAGTGCCCACTTTTTGTAAATAAAGTTTTATTGGCACACAGCCACGTCAGTTTGTTGACACAGCGTTGGTGGCAGCTTTAATACGACATCAGAGTTGAGTGGTCCCCACAGAGACCCTGTAGCCAGCAAAGCCGAAAGCATTTACCATCTGGGCCCTCACAGGACGTGTTCGCTGCCCCCATCCTGTCGCCTCGCCGATGTCACGGCCATGTGAACTATTCCACGTTCTGCTTTGCCGGGGTCTTCTCCCCAAGACCTAGTGGCAGGTCCTTGTCCCTCACCCGCTCGCCGCTGTGCCCCTGGCAGGGCCAGAATGGAGTGGGTGCTCATGAAAACCTGTTGGTAGAGGCAGGGTGACACTGTCGTCACAAGGGCATGTCGGGGTGGTGCCTGGGGCCAGGGCCACACCTGGCCATGTCAGGTAGGGAGCGTAGACTCCTGTGGGATGGAAGACCCACCCTGGCCACCACGGGCAGCAGCGGCGTGAGGCCTGTGAGAGGAGTCCCCGCGGAGGTGGTCCGGGGCCCCGTGAGGGGCTTCGAAGGACCTCCAGGAGGAGGCAGGGCACCGGGGCTGTTGCCGGCATGGGGGGTGGGGCTTGGGGGCGGCCCAGCGGCTGGGCCTGCCGGGGAGGCTCGGCCAGCTGTCCTTCACCTTGTGGGAGAGATGGGTAGGTCTCCGAGATGCAGCTCAGGCCTCCCGGGAGAGGGCCAGGTCCTGGTGGGGCTCAGGTGGGCGCTGCCTGGGCCTCACCTTTCGCTCCGCCAGGCCCGGCTTTGGGAGGGGCTGCCTCTGCAGGTGCTGTGCGCATGCGTGTGCCTGCGGCCGGAGGCCCGGTGGCTCACCCAGACCTTGACCGTTAGATTTTTAAAAAATTCCACTTAGGCTTTTTTTTTTTTTTTTTTTTAATTAACTAAAATGCACGGAATGTAAGGTCACTGATGATAGTGGGAATAAGCCAGAGGCATGGAGGACACTCATGGCGTCGCACGACCACTGCCTCTGTCCGGTCCCAGGACACTCGCGTCACCCTGGAAAGGAGGTTCCAGACTCCCCGGCAGCCGCTCCCCGATCTCCGCCCCACCCCCATCCTCTAGTCTGCTCTCTGTGGATTTGCCTTCCGGACACTCCACACGCGTGGTGTCCTGCCCTGTGCGGCCTCTGTGTCTGGCGTCTGTCACACAGCATCGTGTTCTCACGGTCTGTCCGTGCCGTAGCCGGCATCGGCTGAGCCATGTTCCGCTGTGTGGACAGACTGCTTGTGTCCACCGTTCACTGACCGATGGGCGCCCGAGGTCTTCTGCCTCGTGGCCGTCAACGGGTAGAGCTCCCGGGGGCCTGTGTGTTCAGGTTCCTGTTTGAGCAGCTGCTGTTATGAATTCGTTCCCGTGCACCCCCGCGGGTGGGCTGCTGGGCCAGGCGGCCCCTCCGAGTCTAACTCTTGGAGGAACCGCCGGGCTGTTGTTCACAGCGGCCGCCCTGTTTTCCGTTCCCGTCGGCAGTGCACGAGGGCCCCGGTTTCTCCACGCCCTCACCAAGGGTGGCCTCGCTGTGGGTGCGGAGTGGTGGCCCCTGTGGCTTCGTGTGCACCCGGGAGGCAGCTTTAATCAAGCTGCCCAGCAGTGCTTCCAGTGTGTCATCTCCTTTGACCCTTGGAGGCCAGCACGGTTGCTCCTGCATCCTCTGGGGCTGGCACGGGGTCCGAGAGATCGAGGGACCTGCCCCAGGCCACGGAGCTGGGCAGCCGCAGACCCGAGCCTTCGTTTGCACTTGGGCCTGGCTGCAACCTCAGTCCCCTTCCTAGCGGGGTCTCCGTAGTAGCTCTCCTCGGTGCCCCCCGGGGAGGGACCCCTGCACTGACAGGCGAGAACCTCCATCCACCCTCTTGTGCTGTGTGCTTCTTCCCCTTTGTTTGTTTACCTTTTTGGAGGGATTTTGAGGTTGTGCCAGATGCAGACGGCCCTTCCAGAAACCACCTCCAGGGGGCGCCGTGGGGCTGAGGCAGCCGGGCTCTACCTGCCAGGCCTTCCGGCCTCCCGGAACCAGAACCGGGTTTTCTGGCCCTTTCTGCATCGCTCTCTCTCGGCCGTCTCTTTGGGTTCACAGCGGTCTGCTCCATGGTCACGGGCAGGCTGTGCGAGCGTGGCGAGCCGAGCGCGCTGTTCTAAGCAGCCTGGTCTTTCCTTTCCCTCTTGGTACCAAACAGACGGCAGCGTGAAGGGAAGGACTTCATGGAGTTGGGGACAGGCCCGGTGTGGACACCTCGGGGCAGAGGGAGGGTGGTGGTCACAGTGACGACGATGAAAAGTGGCTTACCAAGTGCTGAGCGCTTTGCCCGCTCTAGGGTAGGGAATCGAATTGCACCCACTCTGCAGATGAGGAGAGCGAGGCTCGGAGAAGGCCCCACAGCAGGGACGTAGCAGGACTAGGGTCCCCGCCTGCACAGCTTGGCTCCAGAGGGTGCACAGCCTCCCCTGAGGGTGACGGTCCTGGTGCTGTGCCGGGCAATGGCAGCTGACGTGCAGCGAGGTCCAGCCGGGGCTGCACGGGCACTAGCTCACCCTCTCCTCCCGCGGCCCCGTTGGGGCGGCGCTGTGAGAAGCCCCGTCTCACAGGAGAAGAAACTGGGGTGCAGCAGGGTTAAGCTGCTCGCTCACGTTCCCCCGCTGCTCCGTCCTGCAGAGCGGGAGGCTGGTGCTGCTTCTGCACCGGGCCCTTCCCTGCAGGGGGAGCTGGGGCCCCTCCAGCGCTTGGAGTCCCCGCGGGTGACTCAGAGGAAGTGGTTAGCAGCCTGACTTCCTGTGCGCGGCCACCAGCCTGGCGTGCGCGGGGCCGCCCCTCTGCCTTGGGGGTGCCGCCACCCCTCCTTCCGCCCCCGGCGCGCTCACCGCCACGCTCTGTCCTTCCCACAGCAACAGCTGGAGGAGGAGGCCGCCAAGCCGCCGGAGCCTGAGAAGCCGGTGTCGCCGCCGCCCATCGAGTCGAAGCACCGCAGCCTGGTGCAGATCATCTACGACGAGAACCGGGTAGGCGTCTCGGCCCCTCCCCCGGGGCCGCAGCGCGCTCTGGCCAGCTCTGCCCTGGGCCCCAGCGCTCCCACCTGCATGCACACAGGGAGCTGGGGGGGGGGGCGGTGCACTGGCCACGGAGACCTGGCCCAGCCCGCGGATCGCGGCTGGCCCCTGGGATGCGGTCTGAGTGTGAAGATGTGGGCGTGAGGCCGTAGGAGGGCGGCAGGGACCAGCTGATCCGTGGGGGATGGGCAGCCACTAGGCACCCAAGTAAAAGACACTCCTGTAACGCAGAAGACAGTGGTCTCGTTGTTGTTATTCACAGTAACAGCAATCAGTGCCTGAGCGGCTCCCCTGCAGGCCACGGGCCAGGCTTCTCACCTAGTGGTCCTCGGAGGGTGGGTGCCGGGATTGTATCCACTGAACATGCGGGGGGATGGAGGCCCAGAGGGGCTTAGTGACTTGTTCAAAGTCACATAGCTAGGACATGGTCCTGGGACTTGAACTCGTGGTGCATCAGGCCCCGGGCCCTGATTTGTTAGCACCGGCCTCCCCTGACTTTCCGCCCTGGACAGGGCCTATGGGACGGTCGGACTCGGGGTCCGGAGCGAGCTGCAGGGGCTCCCAGGGGTCCCTGGAGGGCAGCTGCCGGGTGTCCAGAGGGGCGTGGGCTGGGGCAGGAGTTCGGGGTACAACGAGTAGGGCGTCTCCAGGGCCGATGCCCAGGGCCCGCGCTGTCCCGCAGGGGCACCCGGCGTGCTCTGAGGTGGTGCGCTCTCTCCCGCCGTGTCTGGGACGCCACTGTGCACTCCGCCTCTGTGGTTTACAGTTGGCTCTTCCCAGCTGTGCGGGGCCTGAGGGCGTTGAGTTCCCCTGTGTTGCAGGTGAGGAAGGGGACTGAGGCCCAGAGAGGGGCTGGCCTCAGCCGAGGGCACCTAGTGACGTGTGATGGACGGGCGCCTGCCCGGGCCCCCTTGTGCCCAGAGCTCCCGCCCACCCGCCCAGCGGTCTCTGCTATGGGACAGGCTCTTGGCTATGGGGTCAGCACTCAGAGTTCAGGTGGTGGCCGGGGCGCGCCTGGTATGCTGGGGCCTGGGTAGTGGCTCTGGAGTCTGGGCACACGAGACGGGTGCCAGTGGCTGTCCCTCCAGGCGGGAAGCCACTGAGTTGACTGGTTTGCTCTGTCCCTGCCTCCCGAAGCAGCAGTAGATGCAGGATGAGACCGAGCCTGCTGGGGCCTGGGAGCTGCGTGGTGGGCCTTGTGGGGCTGGTCACGCCACACGTGCTTTAGCCAGGCGTCTGCGTTCAGAGCCCATCTCTACCACCTCCTGGCTCTGCGTCCTCACACGCCTGATCCAACCCTCCCTGGCTCACGTCCCACACCGGCAAGATGAGGGTAACGACCGCGCCTCCTGGCGCAGCGGTGAGGAGGTCACAGGTGCTCTCCCTGCAGTGTTCCAGAGCAGCGCCTGGCGCCGGGCGGGGGCTGGCAGTGCTGTCGTCCTCGTTCGGGTGCGCTGGGCACCTCACCCACGCGCCCTCTGTCCGTCCGTCCGTTCATCCGTCCGTCCGTTCATCCGTCCACCCACCCATCCACGCATTCGTTCAGCAGCCACGTGTGGGACGCCCGCTGCTCTTCCAGGCACTGGGGACACAGTGGCAGCCTCGGCCCCAGTCCACCCACATTCCTTCTGGTGGAGGAGACAGAATCACAGCTTAGAGTCCCCACCCCTGGGTACACCATTGAGCTGAGGGATTTTGCTCCTCCTTGTCCCCAGCCCCCCTTTTCCATCCTTTCATTCCCTTACCCCCTCCCTGTGCTTGTCGCAGCCCGCTGGCCTTGGTGCTTGCAACGACCCCCCTGGCGGTGCCCTCCCCCTCCCCACGGGGCTCCTTCCCCACGGGGCGCGTGCTCCGGGCTCCTTCAGCGAGGCCCATTTGACCTTCTGGTTCACCCTGCAGACCCTTCAACACCCGTTTCTTCTCTTTCTGGCTTTACTTTTCCCCCTCGCCCCTGTGAAACTGGACATGATTCACGTTTTATGTCTGTTCTGCTTGTCGTGGATGGAAGCTCTGTGAGGGCAAGGGATCGTTGTCCCTCTGATCCCTTGGCTAGGTCCCCGGCACCCAGGACAGTGCCTGGCACACAATGGGTGCTCAATAAATGTTTTTTTTTTTCCAAACACATGAAGGGAGGGCATAGGGGAGGGGAGATGTCCCCCTGCCTGCAGCCGTCCTCTGGTTTGGGGGACTGGCCCCTGTTCCCAGTGGGGGTTGGGTGGGGGGGGCGTTTGCCTGCCCAGACTGAGCCTCTGGGGCCGGAGGCTGGGTGGGCAGAGGTCCCCGGCTGCCTTTGGCAGGAGCAGCCGGGACTCACCGCCCCTTGGGGGATCAGTGGGATTAAATTTTAATCCTCCTTCCTCCCCACTGGAGCCTCTGCGAGGCGGCCGAGAAGGGCCGTCTCTGAATGCTGCGCTGGCTGGAAATCGCGGCCTCCCCGCCAGGCAGGGCTGCCCGGCTCTGCTGCACGCTGCACTCCGGCTCATTACCCATTCGGGGCACGTGAGCCAGGCGCCAGCACGCGGGGGGGCGCCAGCTGAGCCAGGCTCTTCCTGCCTCCCAGGAGCAGCGGAGGGGCCGGGCAGGTGCGCGCAGATGGCGGAGCAGGCGGCCGAGGGGCAGGCGAGACGGGGGTGGGAGAGGCCTCTTGGAAGCAGTGGGTGGGCCGTGGGCCCCAGGAGGGCATCCGAGTGGGGGTCACAGTGCAGGCAAAGGTCCAGGGAGGGAACGGGGGTCTCCTCCCGTTTGGTCTTCAAAGGCAGTGTGTTGCTGGGGGTGGGGCTGGAGGCCTGGGAGGATGCTCAGCTGTGAGTCTGGAGAAAGCAGGCACCTGCAGCACTAGCGGAGGGTGAAGACATAAGGGGTGGTGTGCCTGGTGCTGACGCTGTAGGAATTCAGGGACACGGGCAACTGAGGCAGATTTCCTGGAGGAGGTGGGGCTTCAGCTGGTCTGCCAAAGCTCACACTCCTGGAAAAGGTAGAAGGGTGATTTCGGTAGAGAGGACTCGATTCTCTGTGCTCTTACACACCCTGCACGGATGTGTGCACGTGTGTTCGGGTGAACCTGTGAGAAGCAGCCAGTCGAGGGGTGAGGGGGGTTCCGGTGCGGGCACCTGTGCGCCCCGGGCTGCCGTGCTGCTCTCCATCCAGGGCCTGTCTCCCCTCCCTTCGGAGGTGGACATTCAGAGGAAAGTGGCAACGTGCACGTCACTCTTCCTTGGGGAGCATCCTCGCAGAAGTCCTGGGAGTTGGGCGCCCTGCCCACTTTGCAGATGGGGAGACTGAGGCTCACACGGCGAGGCGATTGGCTGAGGGTTGGCTGGAGCAGAGCCGACCCCACAGAATTGGCCCCTGAGGGACCGGGGTGCCGGGGGAGCCCTGTCCTCCAGGGGAGGGACCTGGTAGGCAGGACACCTCCCGCCCCCCACTGCCCCAGCACGGGAATGTGGTGGAAGGGGGAGGGGGTGCCCAGGGAGATGGGGAGGAGAGGGTGCCGGTCCAAGGCTGCGGGCCCAGTGTTTGACCCGCCCCCTGGCTGCACCATGGAGCCTCGGCTGGCTTTCTTTCTTTCTTTCTTTTTTTTTTTTAAGATTTTTATTTATTTTTAGAGAGAGGGGAAGGGAAGGAGAAAGAGAGGGAGAGAAACATCAGTGTGTGGTTGCCTCTCACGCACCCCCTACTGGGGACCTGGCCCACAAGCCAGGCATGTGCGCTGAGTGGGAATCGAACCGGTAACATTTGGTTCTCAGCCCGGCACTCAGTCCACAGAGCCATACCAGCCAGGGCAAGCCTCAGCTTTCTATGTGAAAATGGGGCTGACGCCAGAACCTCCCACACAGTGGGTCTGGTCCAGGGCTTGGCACGTGCAGTGTCCTCCTGGCGTGAGCTACGGCCTCGTCACTGCTGTGCGCTAGGTCCCGATTTCTGAGTCCAAGGGTCAGCAACTTTTTCATGTCGGCCCCATGAGGGTGCCGTTGGTACCCCATTTTACAGGTGAGGAAGCAGAGGCTGTGGGGTGAAGGGACATGCTCAGGGCCATGAGGTCGATGAGTGAACGTGGACCCTGGCTGCTGGCCGTGGACCCTCTCTCTCGACCGCCACGTGCCGTCTCCCCGGCACGTGGTGTCAGTGGGCTGTCTTTCCAGGGAAAGGGGGCTGCTTCTCATGCGGCCCCCCGGGTGGCTCAGGGCTTGGGGGGGGCCTGTCGGGGAGACGAGGAATTGTCACAGCAGTTGTGTGATGGGGAGGTGCCTGGGCGCCCCTCGGCGGGGGCGGGTCAGGAGGGGGTCCCCCTGCTGCCGTCTGGAGGGGCCACAGGGTACCCGTCCCCAGGTGCCTGTGCTCCTGAGACAGTGAGGGTGTGTTGGAGGGTGGAATCCACTGTGCTTCGCAGGACACAGGTCTCTGGAGCCCCCAGCACGTGTCCTGGGCCCAGACCCAAGACGGGGGTCCCGCTGGACGCTCTGTCAGTTTCCAGTGACCCCTCTGAGTCCCGTGTCATCCCTGTGTCTAGCTGCTGCTGACCCCCGCAGAGCCTCACAAGTGCACACAGCCTTTTGTTCACCCCTCCCATCCCAGCTTGTGTCCCCTGTCCCCTGTCCAGAGCGGGCACTTGCGTGGGAAGCCTGCCCCCTCACGACACATGCCCCTGTCTCTTGAGTACACTGGCCCGCCCTCCTGGCTCTGGACCAGCCGCCCGTGAAGCTGGGCTCACTGCAGGCGACGCTGGGTCTCATGCCGTCCTGCCCTCAAGTTTAACGCAGACTGGGAGCTCAGGGAGGGTTTGCGGCACTGCCCTGCCCTTCCCGCCCCGTCCTGGGCCTCCGCTTGTCCTGGCTGGGCAGGGGGCAGGGGCTGCCTCTTCCCTGGAGAGGACCTAGCCCTCGTCTTCTGCCCTCCCTGGAACGTGGAGACCGGAAGGACTTCCTCTGCTCGCCGTCTTCCTGGGCCTCAGTCTCGTCGTTTGCAAAGCGGGGCTGCGTCTCACGCGAGCCTCCCGTGGTGTCTGTGTGGGATCTCAACATGACAGTCGCGTGCGGTGTGCTCCAAGCTTGGCTCGTAGTGGAGCTTAAGTAAGATGGCGGTCATCGCCGCCACGATCCACCGCTGGATTTGCGGCCCCGGCCGCACTCGGGCCTGCTGGCCTGGGGGTGCTGGCGCGGCACGTGGGGGCCGAGAGCATGGTGCTGGGCCCCGGGTGGGCTGGGCCCAGGGCTCTAGGAGGAGTGAATTCTAGGTGCCAGCTTGAGCCCACCTACATGCTGACCTACCGCCAGGGGCTGCAGAGCGGCGTGGAGCTGGCCCCCTGCACCCCTCCTGCCTGCACAGCCCGAGGGCCTGCGCCTTGGACTCTGTTGTCCACCATGTACTCTGGGGTTCCGGGTCACCCTCTTCGAGTGGGTCTCGATTTGGGGCTCATTGGGGGACAGTTCCATTGGGTGATGGTGCCCCCTGCCCAGGCCAAACACACTGAGTCAGGAGCCCCGTCTTTCCTGGGTCACGGGAGAGGCTGAGCCCCTCCTCGTGCACGCCGTGGCCTCCCCACTTTCCGTCACACGCTGTGGTCCAGACCCCTGGAAGACTCCACAGAAAGAAGCCCCTTCAGAAGCTCCTGTCCGCCCCGTCCCCCAGCTGGCCTGGCTGCCCCTGGGCCTCCCCAGGCGTCCCTGGTGGTCCCAGGAGGGGGCCGGCAGGGCCTGGCAGAGGCACAATGTCCGCCTTCACGGCCAGGCCCTGAGGTCCAGCCTGTTGAACTTGCGGCCACCGAGGCCTTTCTGCTGCCACATGTCCCTGTTTTCCTAATAAGTCCTGGGTTGTGAGAGAGGAGGGGGCAGGGAGGCCCCGGGCAGCTCCAACACAGTCACGTGACTGTGAAACAGGAATCCTGGAAAGGGTATCTCCGATCTCCGAGTGTCTCCATCCCCCCGCCCCTGGTCCCCACCCCGCCCCCAGCCCCCCATCCCTCGAGCGCTGGCAGCACCATCGCAGAGGTAACAGTAGACATCCAGCCAGCCTCCAGGGCGCAGGGAGGCACCTCGGTTGGCAGTGTGGGCCGTCTGGCGAGGAGCTGGGCCCCTACCACGGGCCAGGGCGGTGGGCCTGCGGGCCTGCGGGCCTGGGGGGGCATCACCCGAGAACACGGTGCGTTTGTCAGAATCGAAACTTGGCGAGCTTGCCAGGGATGCTGTGGGGAGGTGGGGGGGCCCCTACGTGTGAGTGGGTTTTCAGCCGGGGGAGGGCGTGCTGGGGGGCCTGGCCTCCCCCATTGCACGGGCTGTGGATGGGCGTGCTGGGCTGGGCAGCTGCCTGCCATTCCCGGAGGCCTCTATTTATAACCTGTTCTCTGTGTGTGTGTGTGTGTGTGTGTGTGTGAGAGAGAGAGAGAGAGAGAATGTGTTTAATTCCTCCTCTTCTCCGTCATCCTGCAGAAGAAGGCGGAAGCTGCACATCGGATTCTGGAAGGCCTGGGGCCCCAGGTGGAGCTGGTGAGCCAGGGGACAGGGTGGAAGCCCCGGGAGGGGGCAGCTGGGGACGTGGGTGGGCGGCAGGAGGCGTAGAGGGGAGGAAGCCCTGTGTTGCCCAGCACTGCCCTGTCCTCGGAGGAGGCAGGAAGTGCACCCTGTGATAAGAGGGCCTGGCAGATAGCCGGTGGGTGGGCCAGGCCCCCGGGGCGGTGGTGGGGCCCTGGCGCTCCCACTGGACTCCCGAGGCCGCCGCCCAGGCTGCAGAGAGACTGACGCATGGAGCCCATCCCATTCGGTGCAGCTCACCATGGAAAGCCCGTGCTCTTGGCCACATGACCTGAGTTCAGCTCCTGGGTCTGCCCCTCTGTGGCTGTGGGACCTGAGCTGGTGTCTTAACTTCTCTGTGCCCCCCTTCCCTCGCCCGTCGAGCGAACATCATGGCGACATGCATCCCTCTGGGGTGTCATGGTGACTGACCGTGACGGTTTACAAGGCCCCGAGCACGGTGCCTGGCGGGCAGTGGAGTGTCAGTTGTCGCATTAGGTTGTTGGTGCCCTTTCCCTGACAGGAAGACGCCAGGCGTCGGTGCAGAGCCGCGGGGCGGCGTGTGGGGGTGCTGCCGGCCCGCCCACTTAGGCAGGCTGCACACGGCGGCCCCCACGTACCTGGCGGCTCTGGAGTGGGCTGGGGCGTGCCCACTGGGGGCAAGGACAACCTTACCCACTCGGAGCCTCGGTTTGAACTCGGCTGCCTGTTTGCTGAGTGGCCTCGGGAAAGGGCCTCGTCTCCTGGTCTGTGAAACAGGGAGTCAGCATCTTTCCGGGGTTCTGAGCAACGATTCGGGGGGCAGGGCAGGGCTTACAGCATGAGTCCCCCGGCCGCCGGGAGGACTTGGGAGGGGTGGGCTGCTTGCCTCCGGCCAGGACTCTGCCGGGGACCGGGAGCCTCGGGCGCCCGGCCAGGCGGAGATCTCCGGGCTGTCTCCTGCAGCCTCTTCTTCTAGTGAGAAAGCAGCTTTATGAAGATGTGAGTCCCAAGCCGTACAGTCCCCCCATTGAGAGTGCACAGTTCCGTGATTTCATCCCGTTCGCAGACCTGCACGCCCATCTCCGCGGTCACGTGCAGAACGCCCGCCGGCCGCGGCCCTCCTCTCTGTCTCCGTGGACACCGTCTGTCCACAGAGCCCCGCGCTGTGTGGCCCGTCCCACGTCTCTCCTTCAGCATCACGTGGCTGAGGATCACCCACGCCCTGGCAGGGGTCAGGGCCCCATTCCTTTTGTCACTGAGTTGCAGCCCTTTGGACGGAGAGACCACCTTCCGTTGGTCCGACGCCCGTGTGCAGCTGGCTGTGTGTAGCCGTGTGTCCTCCTGGCGTGCGCCAGGACTGCTCAGCCATGTCACGGTGACTCTGTGCGTGGCCCCCTGCGGGTTGCCAGGCTGTGTCTATCCCCACCAGTGGGCTGCTTCCTGCCTCGGCTTCCCTTTCTTACCAGCGGGACGGCCACCACTAGAGGTGGTGCCCAACCATCCCCAGACCTGGGGGTGGTCCCTGTCCTCCTTCCCGTCCCATATAGTCCCGGGTCCCCCGAGAGGGGGGTGTGGATGGAGGCTGCTGTGTCTGGGGCCGGAGGGGGCGGGCCAGCGTCCCTGGGAGGCCAGCTGGGGCCTGCTGGGCTCAGAGTCTGAGCGGTGCTTCTCCGGGTCATGCCCTGCGTGGGGTCCCTAGGCAGAGCCTCCTTGTGGCTGGTGGCCCCGCGGGCTGCGGTCTGGGGCCGTGTCCCTGTCGCTGGGGCGCTGGAAGTCTGTACACCGTTGGCTCCAGAGCCTTCTGTGTCCGCAGAGGAGGCTCACCCAGACAAGGTGCCTCCCGAGTGTCGGGCCTCATGGGAGTGTCACTGTCCCTTTGGTAGATGAGGCACAGAGAGGGCAGTGTGTTTCCCAGGGTCACACAGCAGGAGATGGGGGCGGGTGTGCTGAGCCCATGGGGCGTGGCCTGCTCCTTCTGCCCAGGTCTGACCCCTTCCTGGTCACTGAGAGGCTCAGGTGGCCGAAGCTGTTCTCCAGGCAGAGGCAGGTCCGAGGGGCACCCTCTGTAGGGCTCACTTGGTGGGGTCCCAGGCCGCACCATCGGGAATCTAGCTCCCTGCATGTCTCCCAGCTGCACCCCAGGGCGCTTAGCCCAGGGAGTGGCCACTGAGCCTCGGGGACAGGGGTGTGTACTTGGTGACCTCTGTGGGCCTAGTGATGTGATGTGTGGGCCTAGGAGAAATCCTTGAGGGGTGAGGCCCCTCCGTTTGGCTCCCTGAGACCCGGCCTGGCCTGGAGGTGGGGTTGTGGGGGGAGGCGGTGGGCGGTCAACTCCTGTCCCCCCCAACCCCCCCATCCCTGCTGCTGTGAGTCACCGGTTTCCTTCCTGTTCAGAGGTGTTATTTTAAGAACATGGTGTCACCACGGGGTTGAGGGCCAGCGCTGACACTTCACTTCTTAGCAGCTCAGTCCACCTGGGGTTGTTGGCTGTGTCGGCCACCCTGCTGCCTGGCTGCAGTCAGGCCCGAACGGGGCCCCTCCTCGTCCCTGAGACCCAGCTCTTTCTGAGGGACAGCAGAAAGGGTCTCTCCTCTTTGCACAGGGCTTCACCACCGTGTGTCTGCTGTCACGCCCACCCTCCCCTTTGTCCTCTCCCTCTGCCCTCCGATTGTTAGTCTGTACCCCCATTTCTTGAGGAGGAAATGGGGGTGTGGAGAGCGTGAGACCCAGGCTCAGGGCCCAGCGGGAGGGTTGGACTGCCCTGGTGTCCTGGAGCCCTTGCTCCGGGCTCTGTGGGTGGGGTTATTCCCTCTGGGTGCTGGGTCCCTGGGCAGGGGTCTGACGGTGGGGGCAGGGGAACGCTGCGCCCCATCGGCTGCTATGGCTGGGAGGGCCACAGTGGCCTCATTGCCCCCAGATGGGGACTTGCCTCCCGGGACAGGTGAGTCCCTGCCTGGCCTTGGGCGGCCCCCTCTGTGGGTGCCTTGCAGAGGCGTCAGGGAGAACCCCCTTGGGCCCTGCCCCGGGGGCGAGGTGGGGCCTGGGCCCTGCAGCCTGTGGGCCGGCGCCCCCAGCTGGTGTGTGTGAGAGGGTTGTGGGGGTCAGGCGGCGTGTCCTCTTGTCCCTGGTGGGAAACTCTACCGCAGAGCTGGTGTGCCCTCTCCCCCACCCCCGGTCCTGCCTGAGGCTCCAGGACTCCGGGTGCCCGTCCTTCCTGTCCTGCTTGACCCCTCACACTCTGCCTGGTTCTCCTGCTGCAGTCGCCTGTGACCGCCCCCGAGGTCCCTGCTGCATGTGTGGGCCCTGGTGAGAGACAGGGAAGGGGCAGAGGTGAGGCAGGCTTCTCCGGCCGGCTGGTCTATTGGCCATGAGCAAACGTGTTCCCCTTTCAGGGGTGCGTTCCCTGTGTGTAACGTGGGGATGAGACCTGCGTCCGTCGGCTGCGGCGGCTACTCCTGCGTAACAAAATGGAGTGGCTGGAGACAAGCGCCGGTGGCCATTTGCCATGAGGGTGACGTCAGCCCGGCATTTCTGAGCTCCTTGGCCAGCTGGGTAGTCGGCAAGCGGCTCTGGGTCGGCCTCAGCCTGCGGGCGAGCCGTCAGTTGACCTCCATGGGCCGGCTGTCCCCTCGACAGGGACAGGAGACCCAGCAAAGAAGCAGAAATGCCAACACGCGTGTCCCAGCCTCTGCTTTTGTGAAGTTTGTCCCATTGGTCCAGGGAGGCATGAAAAGTGGGCGCTGCCCCTGAGGGCGGCAGTGATGTGGAGCCGTGGGTCCTTTCTGCCCGGCGCTGGGTGGTGAGCTTGCAGGCCCTGCCTCATTTCGGCTGCGCAGCAAACCCTGGGGGTGTGACCCTCTTTATCGGTGCAAACCAGGGGCACAGGTGGCTTAAGTGACTCCCCCAGAGACACACAGCCAGGGGGTGTTAAGACCAGGCCGTGACCCCAGGCTGTGCCCCAAGCCCCTGACTGTGTGGCCCTGGGCATTCATTCTTCGGTGCCGTATAGTACTCCCAGCACGGCCTTCTCATCTCATTCACCCTTCCAGTGAGGGGTACTTTGTTTGCTGGTGTGTCCCCGTGGGGAGCACTGCTGTCTGGGCACTCTGACATCCCTCTCCTGGCAGGATGCGGGGCCCCAGCATCCCTGGGGCTTCCGCAGGAGGGCTGGGGGATGCCGGCAGGCACCCCTTCACTCTTTAACATGGGCCTCTGCACTGCTCTCCAAGGCTTGTTACCCTAACATGTCTGCAGGAGCCATGTGCCAGCCTTCCCGTCTCCCCGTGCCCTCGCCAACACCTGGCCTGTCCTCTGTTGCTCAGAGGGGCCTGTGGCCGCTCACGTGGCTGCACGCTGCACAGCTGGGCAGTTTTTCCTGTCTGAGACCTCTGCTGGTCTCGGCTCTCCTGGGACGGCTATGTTTGTCCCTGGCACTCAGGCCAGCCCTGCCCCATGCTCCACGGAGGAGCTGCGGTGGCCTTGCCAGGGAGTCATGGTCCCCTAGCTGTGCCCAGAGGGTGACAGCCTATTCCCGGCTGGGGCTGTGGGCTCAGTCCCCATGTTCCATTTCGTGCCTGCTGGTGGCTGGCTCTCACACCAGAGGACGGGCTGCTCCCAGGCGCCGGGGCTTTGGGCACGGCGGCTGCTGGGTGTGTGGTGGGCCTGCAGCCGGCCTGGCCCGCCACTCACAGGCGCCCTCTCTGTCCCCTGCAGCCCCTGTACAACCAGCCCTCCGACACCAGGCAGTACCATGAGAACATCAAAATGTGAGTACGTGCGGGCCGTGTGCAGACGCTCGGGGCAGGGCGCGGGAGGCGGGGCAGGGCAGTAGTGTGGACCAGAGTTCTGGGCCAGGCAGAGCCCAGCTGGGGTCAGAGCAGGCCTGGGCTGGGAGGGCCCGGGGAATGGTCCTGTGAAGCTTCGGGAAACAGGTCTCAGGTGGGGAGGGCGGGGAGGACACAGTGCGCACACAGCCCCAGAGACCAGGAGGGAGGTCGAGAGTCCTCACTCTGTGTGCGCAGGGGCGCCTTGGGCTCAGGGTGATGGCGTGGCCCCAGGGGGAGCGGGGGCCTGTGGTCTGGGCTCTGGCCTCACCCTGGAGGCCGTCCTGCAGGGAGCGTCCTGCAGGCTGTGGCACAGCTGCCCGCTGCAGAGCAGCAGGGAGCGCTCCCCAGGCCCGGAGGCTTTGGCAGCCGTGGAAGCCCCGGTACTGGGGCCTTCCCCGGACCGACGCTACGGGCAGAAATGTATCAGCTGTATGCCACGTGCACCTGGTGGGCCGGGCTGGCATAGTGGGGCTGCTGGGATGGGACAACGCTGGTGGCTTCATGTCTGCCAGCTGGGCACGAGGTGCGGTTGCTCTGGCTGTGCGGGGGGCTGGCTCTTTTGTGGGTGCACAAGGGGGAGCCCAGCACCATCGGCTGAGGAAGGGGTTTTCCTTTGTGTTGTTGCCCTGGAACCGAGGAGGTACAAGGGTGCAGCCCTTGCCTCCTGGGGACACTTGGCCGGGAGCACTCTGGGGGTTAGGTTTGAGGCGCACTCGGGGTCATAGTCTTTGCGCTGTTCAAGGCTCTGTGTTGGGAGAGGGTGCAGGCTATTTTGTGTGACTTTGAAGGGCAGTGTTTAGCAGGTCCAGGGGGCAGTCTAGCCTGTCTGCTTGTCTCAGTGCCCTTGGGGTGACTTTGAAGGGCAGTGTTTAGCAGGTCCAGGGGGCAGTCTAGCCTGTCTGCTTGTCTCAGTGCCCTTGGGGTAGAATTGCAGTGTGTATGTGCAGTAGTGAGCTCCCCATCCCTGGAGGCATGCAAACCTCCTGATGCTGTCCATGTGTCTGTTGAGGCTATACTCCTGGTGGAGTTTATTCCAGGGAGTGGCGTGGCTGGATTTTTGTTTTTGAAAGCTCTTGCTGGTGGCTGCAGGGAGAAAGGCCTGGGGGTCGTGAGACCTCAGCCAAGGTCACTGCAGCCACTAGACAAGTGGTGGTGGTGAGGAAGCTGGTGGAACCTAACCCTGTGGGAACGGTGGGGGCGGGGCGTTGTGGAGGATCAGGACAGGGTGGTCCTGTGGATACCAGGGTCAGGGGCCTGGGCAGCTCTGGGTGCGGATGGGGAAGCCATTTCCCAAGACAGACGCTGACAGTGCAGGGTCAGGTTTAGGGCCCTCCACGCACTCTCAGCGCCTCGGTCCCCACCTGTGCGGTGGGAAGGGTAAGGGGCCGTCCCCCGGCTGCTTTGGGCTCGGCCAGTCAGTGCTCTGTGCTTCCCATGTCTTCCTCGGTCTGCAGACACCCAGGCTCACTCCCCGCCTGCTCACTCTCCCCACACATGCCCGCCGAGCACCTGGGGTGTGCGGCTGCATCCTGGGCCCAGGGAGACAGCTGGGGGTGTGTCTGTGGCGCAGACCGGTCATGAACACACCAGTGAGGCACTGGCAGTTGGAACAGTGAGAGAATCAGACCGGGGCGGTGCAGGGCTCACCCTTGAATCCCTATGCCCCTCCCCCCTGCTGCTGTAATTGCTACCAGCCGGGAGGTGACCTGTCCCCAAGGATCTGCCCCGTCCCTTTAATTCCTCGGTGTCTGCATGCCGGGGCCTCAGGGCTGAAGTTAATTTCACACCTGACTTCCCGCGGCACTGGCAATTTCAGACGTGTTCGAGTCACCTGGACCACCTCTGCCATTCTCCCTCCGAGAGGAGGTGGGGACTCTCTGTGGGACCTTCGCCCCAGGCCTCAGGAGCCGCTCCTCAGACCTCTCCCACTTTGGGGGGGCACGGGGACGGGCTGGGGGCGGCCCCGAGCGGCAGAAGTGGCTGCTGTGTTGAGGCAGGGGCCCCCTCTGCAGGACCGGCCCGGAGAGGTCTCTGCAGAACATGCTGGTGTCATGAAAACCACGTGTGACCCGGCGGGTGACGGGCGGGGACATCCACTGGTCCTGTGGGCTCGGCTGTGGCCGTGCGGCCACTCCCTGGCCTGGTGACAGAGCCCAGGCCCCTCTGGTCCCAATTTCTTCTCCCTTCTGCCTTGTGTGGGGGCTGGGCCGACTGGGGCTACCAGCCCAGGGGCTGCACAGGCCGGAAGGTCGAGCGGGGCCCAGGTTACTCTTGAGAGGTCGTGTGGTCCTGCTCTGGGAGTTCAGAGGTGTCAGGTACCTTCCTCGGTCCCACAGCCGAGCTCCTCGGCCAGCCCCATCCACGCATCCACCTGTTTCCCCCCGGGTCTGCAGGCCGGGCGCTGCTCCCTCTAGCCCAGTGGCCTTGGCTCGTCCCTGCACTCTGCCTGTCAGAGAGTCAGGCTCTTCGGAGCATCCGTTTCCCCCGGGGGAAGTGCTTTGGACCGTCAGTCCCCCCCGTCCAGCAGGCTCCTCCCAGGGCATCATCTGACTGCCTCCGTCCGACCCTTCCCCAGCAACCCTGGACACGCCGCCTCTCCCACTCCAAATTTACTGTCACTCCTGCCTAGCCCAGAACCTCTGCGTCCCCCAAGCCTCGGCGCAAACCCTCTTGCCTCCAGGAAGCCTCCCGATTGCTCGCCCCAAGCTTTGCTTTTCCAG
Organism: Tonatia bakeri; assembly: GCA_004024845.1. Taxonomy (NCBI): domain Eukaryota; kingdom Metazoa; phylum Chordata; class Mammalia; order Chiroptera; family Phyllostomidae; genus Tonatia; species Tonatia bakeri. Next base: position 60,454 of record PVIA01008965.1, read on the forward strand.
GACCACACGGCCCCCAGGGCTGGTCCCACGTGGGGCCTGGCCAGCGTCTGCTCGACATCCTTGGGGTTTCCGTTTCCTCACTGCTCCCTCCTGGCTCATGTCTCTCACCCGACTCCAGGTCAGGGGTCGAGGCCCAGGGTGCCCAAAGGCTGGGTTGTCTTACACACGCCAGCAGCCACACCTCACTCCCCACCCCGTCGGCGCCGCCACCGGGCACCCCCTGCTGCTGGGCCAGCCGCCCTCCGGGGCCTCCGAGGGGCTGTGCCCTGGCTTCGCCGGACAGATCTCCGTAGGGGGGGTCCGTGTGCAGTCAGCTGCCCGCCTCTCCGGCATCAAAACGCTTCTTGGTTCCAAGTAAACACGCGAAAGGTGTTTGCTGGATGGACGTTGAGTAAGGGGACCCCGAGCCCGCCGTCTCGGGGTGCTGTCCCTCGTGCTGGCCTCACTACAGGAAAAAAAGCAGAGTGGAGGGCTGGGGGCTCTGGCGAATGAATGGCGGGCTCTTTGCCCCTTCAGAGGGGCCTCCGGCCTCGGTTCCCAGTCTGTGGCTGGGAGGGCGTGTGGCCAGACCACCTGGTGTTGCCAGAGGAGCTGAAGTTGGGCGTTGGACGCAGCAGCGTCTGGTTTTCCTTGCTGCCAGGGGGTGGGGACTTTGTGGACAGCACCGTAGTCCAAACACAGGGCTCTGGCTCCAGTGGGCAGACGGTGCCCATCTGCCACCTGTGGACACTTGTGCCCGTGGGCAGCAGCAAGCAGATGCCTCTGGGTGCCAGGCACGCCGCTCGCCACGGTGGGACGTGGGCGGGCCAGGGAGACAGGCCGCTGCACCACGCCCTCTGTGCACACGGGACTCGGTCCTCGCCGACCCTTTCAGCTCGCAGCCCTGGCCCCGCTGCTTGTTAAAGACGGTTGTGCGACAGGTTAGTGGCCCGGGGCTGCAGGGTGGACGCCACAGACCGGGTGGCTACGCACAGCAGCGCCATATTCTCTGGGTGCTGGAGCCAGACGTCAGAAAGCAGGTGCCACCTGGGACGAGGGAGGCTCTCGGGGAGGCTCCTGTGCCGCCTTCTCCTAGAGCGCTCCCGGCGTCCTCAGCACCAGGAGGCTCGGGGACACGTCTGTCCTGTGCCTTCGCATGGCCTTCTTGCCGTGTTCTCACGTGGGGCCCTCCTCCGTGTGAGTCTCCACACCCACACGCCCCCTTCTCGCAGGGACGCAGACGTGTGGGACTAGGGCCCCCGGAAGACCTCATTCCAGCCTGACGGTCTCCGCTGAGGCCCGCTTTCCAAATAAGGTCACGTTCTGAGGTCCAGGGCTGCACGCCAGCCTCTTCCTGGGGAGGGGGCGCCTTCCAGCCCGTTGCTCATGGCGAGCCCCTCCGCGGGCTCTCGAAGTTACATTCGACCCCTGCCGTGGCAATGCCAGGTAGACCGTGCCCCTCCTTTTCACGAAACCATTTAAGGAAAGCTCAGCTCGGAGGACAGTAGCAGACCCAGTGTGGGGAGGCTCGCGCCCCCTTCACCCCCGCCGGGGCACCTCCGGTGCCGGGCTCTGCTCTCAAACCCGGCACGGTGGCCGGCGCCCAGTGCTGCCTGCGGAGCCAGACCGTCCTTGGCTTTTCCCAGTTTTCCTGCCGACGTCTGTTCTCTGGGCCAAGGTTGGGTCCAGGTCTCACGCTGTCCCTGGGTCTCCTTGGTCCCCAGTCCGTCCGCACCCGGCCCTTCACCTTCCCGTGGTTGTCCTGCGGGAGCGCACTGGTCAGGGATTCTGTAGACTGTCCGCAACCTGGGCTCGTCGGAAGTTTCCGGGAGGCCTGAGCTTGTGGGTCTGGGGGAGAGTCCCGCAGAGGTGAGGGAAGGGCCGTCCCTGTCACACCCTGGCTGGGTCCCCGACACCCACCCTGCGGCGGTGTCCACCTTGCTCCCTGTTTCCCCTCCGTCCACCTCTGTCCTCTGCACTTTGGAAGCAAGTCCCTGCGTCCCACCCCTGTCGTGGGGGCAGGGAGCCCGGCTCCCCTCCTGGAGGGGGTATCAGAGGACTTGGGGACGCCACAGTGACCGGGGGTGTCAGGGAGGTGCTGTGAGGTGGCGCACGACCCCTTCCTGCTCAGAGTTGTGCCGACTGACCCGGTCGTCACTGAGGTCTCCGTGACTTCTGCCTCCCTCCCTCCCCCTCCCCTTCCTCTGAGGGTGAATTAGAATTCTGAGAGCAGCCCTCGTTCCTTCTCCTGCGCTTACTTGTTCAGCCAGCCGTGTGTTTGTGTCGGTGTGGGCTGGCGGGCAGTCCCCCCGCTCCCGCGTTCTGACGTGGCGTGGTTTGCGCTGCCGCCCGGGCGTTCGGCTTTGGTAGAGCGGCTGGCTCAGCGGGGCCCGCGTCCTTCCACCTGCTTTCTCTTCTCTTCAGCACTCTCACTCCGGGATGCTCCCGTGTGCTCCCACCCCCTCTGGGACCTGCCGAGGGAAATGCCCCTTCGGTGGAGACGCTGCTCCCGGGCCCGTGGCTTCCCCCCTTCTCAGCCATCCGTCTCAAGCCCAGACCCTTTGCCGTGGCCACAGCCACACGGCTCCACCAGCCCGGCAGCCCCCTCGCCCGCCGCCCCTCTGTGCCTGCCAACACTCTGCGGCTGCGTGGGCCACCCGCCCTCTGTTCGTGCCCCCCTTGGGGCCTTTGCACTGGGCAGCTCCTTCCGCCCGGAGCGCCAGTCCCTGTGGAGCGCCCCCCAGCTGGGTCCTGCCGCTGGGCTCCATGCAGCCATCTCGGGGAGATCTGGCGGCACCGCCCACTCTAGAGTAACTGCCCCTCTCACGCCCGTCGCCGCCCGCCACCCGGGTGAATTTCCCGGATCGAGGACGGTCTTGACTTTCTCACTTCCTGTCGGGCTGTCCTTCTGGGTGCCATCACCTCCAGGAGGGCTGGGGACTTGGAATGTCCTGCTGTGTGCCCCTTGCCCAGAGCAGTGCCTGGCGCGCAGTAGGCGCTCAGTGAGCGTTTGGTTTGCTGAGTGGCTGAGGGCGGCAGTGCCTGCGGCTGTTGCTCCTGTGTTCCGGGCGAGGAAACTGAGGCAGGGAGACGGCCTCTGAGGTCTGCTCAGAGTCCCCTCTGGTGGCACGTGGGCCTCCACCCCGGGGCCCGCCCCTGCTGGGCCGGGAGGCTTGAGATGGGGTGGCCCCGCCAATTCCAGGCCGGCATGAACGTGGGCATGGCATTTTCTTGTCGGGGGAGTGGGGAGAGAATGGGGCTCGGGGCCTGGCTGGGGTCCGTGCAGGTTGGAGGGAGGGACCGCTGCCCACATGGTCCTGTGGCCTTTCCCTTCTCATTAGGATCCTTCCTGTTTGAGTTTGGGATGTGAGGCCAGGTGGTGAGGACCCTGGGTTCCTCCTGGGGGCCTGGGAGTGAGGGTGGTGGGGCAGGCCCAGGGGTGCTCCTCTGGCCTGGGGTGGAAGCCTGGTGGCCGGCCTGGAGCATGGCTGGCCTGACAGAGAGCCTCCTGAGGCCTTGGTGGCTGTTGGGGGTCCCTGTGTCTGGTTGATTCCAGGTTTTTTGAGTGCTGTGGTGCTGGGGGAGCTTCCCTCATCCATCAGGGCTCGGGAGATGAGAGACGCCGGGCAGCTGGCAGCTTGCTCTGGGGCCGCCGTGGGCCACCTCGGAGCCGGCAGGAGGGGCCGAGCACCTGGGCCCTGGGTGACCGATGTGCCCCCTGCTGTCCTCCTGTGCAGAAACCAGGCGATGCGGAAAAAGCTGATCCTGTACTTCAAGAGGAGGAACCACGCACGGAAACAATGGGTGAGTCTCCCCACAGGACCCCCCTCCAGTGTGTCATCTGGGCCACCTCCCCGGGACCCTGCGGCTCTGCCACTGTCTTGGTCCCGAGTGTCAGGACTGCGAAGAAGAGCCGAGGACAGAAGCCGCCTCAGGGGAGTGGCGGCTCAGGGCTGGGCTGCCCCAAGGAGGCCTCGGTGCAGGCAGGGGCCTCTTTCTTGTCCAGCCCGGACTGGAAACAGCAGAGCACTGGCCAGGCAGGCTGCTTCCTCGTCGTCAAGGGCACACTGTGTGCTCTCTAGGCAGAAGGAGAGAGGCTCGTGGTCAGGGTTGGGGGCCTGGGGTGGGCCGTGAGCTGGGCGACAGCAGGGAGTTCCCTCGGAAATGGGCCCGGCCCCGCAGGCCGCGGCCGCGTCGGAGGGATGGGCGCCGGCTCCCGTGCCCACCGGGAGAGCGTGTAGGAGGAGCCTGCGCAGCTGGGGTGTGAGGTGGTTGTTTCCACTGTGGGGAGGGTCGGGCTGAGTGACGGAGGAGCCATTACCTGCTAGTGTTCTTTCAGCTCCGAGGGGATGAAGGGCTGGTTCAGGTGGGCTTAGATGGTAAAAAAAAAAATCCATACAGTTGGAAAGGCCCGCTGGGTGGAGTTCAGGAGAGGTTCGATCTGGTTTCACCTTCATTCCCATGCAGTTTTTTTTCCCTCAACTCTGTGTCAGTACATTGACAGACTAGCTTTCCTGGGGGCCTGAATTCCTGTAAGCAGGTTTGAGTCCTCGGACAGAGGAGACACTTCTGGCCCAGACGCTGGGCAGATGGGAAGCCGGATGGGCAGCACTTGGGACCCTGAGGCCCTGTGGGGTATGAAGCGGCAGGCTTCCAAGCCCTTCGTTTCTCAAGATGATGACCAGGGGCACCCGGGCAGGGTGGATGGGGCTCATGAAATGGGGCATCCGGTCCTACTCATCGAGTTAAATGTTTTCCGAGGACCCACTGTGGGCCTGGCGAGGGGCCGAGCGGTGCTGAGCCTGGGAGGAGGAAGAGGCAGAGGGGCCACACCCAGGGGCAGCTCAGGGTGGGGACCTCGGTGACCAAGAACAAGCCGAGTGAGGGTGTGGAGGTTGGGTGCAAGGGCAGAGGCCTGAGGCAGGAGCTGCAGGGGAGCGCAGGGCAGACCAAAGCAGGGGCCGGGGGCGCTGGCACAAAAACCTGGGAGCCAATCACCCAGAAGAGCGCCCTCCCCTGCTCCGATGGGACGCTTACGTTTTATTCTAAACACAGCAGGACACTCGGCTCACTCACTGTGCGAGGTCTTAGCGAGGAATGCAGAGAGAGGCTTTACGATGGGAATTCTCAGTCCTACAGGGAAATTTCCCAGGGTGCGGTGCACCCATGGTGACCCGGGTGTCCTGCCTGGGGGCGGCGTTCGGTGTTCTTTTGGGGAAAGAGGGGCTGGTTGACGTTTTAAAAAGGATGCCTGTGACTGCTGGGGATGGAGTTGGGTGGGTGTACTGTTCTTAAGAAATCTCAAATGGCTCCTTGAGTGGGTGGAGGGGGAATCGGCTTCTTTAAGGAACTTACACGCATGCCCCATGGGCATGAACAATGATGGGGGGATGGCCTGAGGGAGTGGG
>PVIA01008966.1:0-11042 GCA_004024845.1 Tonatia bakeri
AGAAATTGTATTCTTCATTTCCTCTTGGCCTTTGTTGATAGTTTCTATTTCCTTTTTCATATTGATATAGTTTGCAGTGAGCTCAGTGTAGCTTCCCTGTGGTTTCTGGAAGCTCATTGTGAGCTCATTGAACTTCCTTATAATCATTGTTTTGAACTCAATATCTGATAGTTGAGTTGCCTCTATTTCATTTAGCATTCCTTCTGAGGCTTCCTCCTTTACCTTTATTTGCAGATTGTTTCTTTGTCTTCTCATTCTTTCTGAGACTCTTCTTGTTAACCTCTGTTTCTTAACTTGATCTGTTCTGGTTCCTTGTGTTTATGGTGTGAACTTCTGTGGTAGAATACCTGTAAGGATCAGTGGTGTAGTCTTCTTTGGGTATCCTGGTGTTCACAGCTTCCCCCTACTTGTTCCCCATGGGTGCGCACAACTCCTGCACTTCTGCTTTCCAACCCCTGACTGGGGAGAGGGCGGTGCGTCGACTCCGCTCTCCTGGGTGCCCGGAGACAGACCCAGGGACGCAGGCGCTCTCCGTGCCCGGCACAGGTCCCTTCTGGCCTCCTACCGTCCGTTCAGTCAATATCTGGATAACTTCTGATGCCCTATTTTCATAAATGTTGCGATATCCGTGGTCTCCTGCTCTGTTTCTCCTTAGATTGGCCAAATTCTCCCCCTAGCACTGGAGAGGGGGATCAAGACTCCTCCTCCAAAGCCGCCATTTTCCTCTCCCCGCATCATGCAACTTTTAAAAATGCTGCATTCTCACAATTTGAAGAAAATGATGACTATAATATATCTGTGTTGCTGAAAGTAACATTTTTAAAAATGAGAAAAAGCACCCATCAGAAATCAGAGGTTTAGGAAAAATTGGAAATGAGTAAGATTATAGCTACATGCAACAAGAAATGCCAAGGAAGAAACTAGAACAATGAGGTGAGTTTTTTTTTTTTTTCATTTTTGTGGAGACTAGTCAGACCAATTTTTCAACTTTTGTTTCCAGCCTGTTTTATGAGATTCATTTCTGCCAGAATAAGAGTGATTTCCCCTAGGCAACAGGCCTGTAATTGGTTGTAAATGAATCAATGCCCATCAGTTTCACAGGAAAAGCATTGTAATCAGATTGCTTATCAATAGATTAGGTTTCTATCTTGCAGGATCTCTATGTCTCCTTTAGCTTTGGAAGGGAACTAAACAATTTGAGCCAAATCGTGTGGTATAGTCCAAAAGTGTTGCAATGCCTCATTGATCTGGAGAAGAAAGAAAATCTTCAGAAGAGACAGGCTTCCTAGATATCTAAAACACCCTCATAAAGCTAACTAACTTTAGTGAAAACATTATAAAATATGTATGTATTACCTTGTTAAACAGGGTTCCTTAAGAATAAATTAATCTTTTTGTGGTGTTAAGGTTACTGCTTTATGGACATCTATACTGTAACACTCACTGTATGGCACAGTGATATTACCAATTGTGGTTGGCCCCCTCCATGACTGGCTGGTTGAATGGGCTCTTTTCATGCCTTGCCATCAGTTGTCCCTTTTCACTGTAAGAGCTTCTACCAAAATCCCTCAACCCTCATGTTATCACTTACCTGCTGGCAATTATGATGGCCTGGTGGCAATCTTGAATGCCAGGGAAGGTTCAATAACCAGGTTTGGAAGTAGTAGTGGGGCAGAATTTTTTTAAAATCTTACTTTGCCACTTATTAGCTTAATGACACTGAGCCAGTTTCTTTACTTCTCTAAGCCATGGCTTCCTCATCTAAAAAACAGGGCAATAATACCTATTCTTCAGGGTTATATTGAAATGTAGTATGAGTTCTATAAAAGATCATTTCTATTTTAATGTTCCAAACCTCTGCTTTATCAATAAGAATAAGTGAATATACAGTCTTCTCTCCCTATCTGCTGAGGAAAATATTTGGGGCTACTAATATTTAGTGCCTTTGACTTAACGAGCTCTATATGAGACTCTGAAAAAAAGATGGTGAATAAGGTTGGCCTGGTTCCTGCCCTCAGGGAGCTCAGTGAGCCAAGTACAGAAAACAGACAGGAAAAAGGTAATCACCCAACAAATTATATAATTCCAATTGTCTTGAATGCTATAAAGGTGAAAAATAGCATGCTGTATATAAAAAGAAGGCCTGTCTTGATATGGAAGATCAGGGAGAAATTCCTCTAACATGCCACATCCAAGATAATAATTAAGAACATGATAGCAGATGAGTATTGTAGGCCAAAGGAGGTATTTGTAAAGGCTTTGTGGCTTAAAATTTCAGAATTGAAGAGTGATGATAAGATGAATTGAAGCTGAGATGAGATTGTTGCAATGCATGGTCCAGGTTCTGGGTAGTATGGCGAAATTTGGGATTTCACTCTGGGAACTTTAAGGAACACTAAAGGGATTTAAGTAAGGCTGGTAATCTACATGTTTGTGATCATTGGCAATATATTGAAATATTTTTATACTGCTAGATAAATAGTTATATCCTGAACCTCCAACCACCTATAACCCCTCCTCAGACACACCCTACCTCCTAGTCCTCCACATCCCAGGGTTCAGGAGCAGGCCTCCATGACCCTTCCAGTGGCTGTTCAAATTGGTGGATGGCCAATAGCATATAGGTTGTTAAATACATCAAATATTATATTTGGTTTTAAGCAAGATTTCCTTCTGCCCTCAATTCTCTCTATTATGGATCCGGAGTTGTGTTCAAGACTGCTAAAGAAAACAGTAAGTATTACAATTTAATGTAGTTAAAATATTTAAATGGTTTTAGGATAATCTTTCCATCTTCCCTTTGTTAACCTCCACTGTGAATTGAATTTAACACCAAGGTCTGTTGATTCTACATTTGAAATGTCTCTTAAACGTATCCATTCCCTTTACCACCAATCTCATTCAGTCCCTCCTTTCATCTCCCCTTGAATTAATATGATAACCCAGAAGCCTTCTCCTGACCTCTATATTTTCATTCTCCGTGGCCCAAACCGCTCTCCACATGACTGTCAGTGACCAGAGGGTCTAATACACAGTTGGTACTCAATAAATTTGTTTTGAGTGAATAATGAATAAATGAATAAATACATCATGAGACTATAAGCAATTGACACATAGGGCATAAAAAGTGCTTCCCAAAGTGTGATAGGAAACGTTTTTCATTTTACTAGTTATGCATGTATTTTGCTTAGTTGTTGTTTTCATTTTCTTTTAGGTTCATTTGTTGATAATTGTGAGTTTGTTATCACTTTATTGCTCATGTTTTTGATATTTTTCTTAGATAAGTCCCTTTAACATTTCATATAATAAGGGCTTGGTGATGATGAACTCCTTTAACTTGACCTTATCTGAGAAGCACTTTATCTGCCTTTCCCTTCTAAATGATAGCTTTGCTGGATAGAGCAGTCTTGGATGTAGGTCCTTGCCTTTCATGACTTCAAATACTTCTTTCCAGCCCCTTCTTGCCTGCACGGTTCATTTTTTTGAGAAATCAGCTGATAGCCTTATGGGCACTCATTTGTAGGTAACTGTCTCCTTTCTTATTGCTGCTTTTAAGATTCTCTCCTTATCTTTAATCTTGGGTAACTTAATGATGATGTGCCTGGGTGTGTTTCTCTTTGGGTCCAACTTCTTTGGGACTCTATGGGCTTCCTGGACTTCCTGGAAATCTATTTCCTTTTCCAGATTAGGGAAATTTTCCTTATTATTTGTTCAAATAAGCTATTAATTTCTTGCTGTTGTTCTTGTCCTTTGGCACCCCTATAATTCAGATATTGGAACATTTCAGGTTGTCCCAGAGGTTCCCAAGTCTCTCTTCACCTTTTTTAAAAAATATTTTATTGATTATGCTATTACAGCTGTCCCATTACCCCATCCATCCCCCTCCATCCTGTACACCATCCCCCACCCACATTCCCCCCTCTAGTTCATGTCCACATGTCATAAATTCTTTTTAAATATATTTTATTGATTATGCTATTACACTTGTCCCATTTCCCCCTTCACTCCCCTCCACCCTGTCCACCCTCTCCCACCCACATTTCCCCCCATTAGTTCACATCCATGTGTCATAAGTTCTTTAGTTTCTACATTACCCATACTATTCTTGCCCTCCTCCTGTCTATTTTCTACCTACCATCTATGCTACTTATTCTCTGTACCTTTTCCTATTTTCTCCTCCTCACAATCCCCTGTTGCTAACCCTCCATGTGATCTCCCTTTGGTTCTGTTCCTGTTCTAACTGTTTGCTTAGTTTCTTTTGGTTTTGTTTTAGGTGTGGTTGTTAATAATTGTGAGTTTGCTGTCATTTTACTATACATGTTTTTTTTTAATCTTCTTTTCTTAGATAACTCCCTTTAGCATTTCATAAAATAAGGGCTTGGTAATGATGGACTCCTTTAACTTGACCTTATCTGAGAAGCACTTTATCTGCCCTTCCCTTCTAAATGAAAGCTTTGCTGGATAGAGTAATCTTGCATATAGATCCTTGCCTTCCATGACTTCAAATACTTCTTTCCAGCCCCTTCTTGCCTGTAAGGTCTCTTTTGAGAAGTCTGCTGACCGTCTGATGGGAACTCCTTTGTAGGTAATTGTCTCCTTTTCTCATGCTGCTTCTAAGATTCTCTCCTTTTTAATCTTGGCTAATGTAATTATGATGTGTTTTGGTGTGTTCCTCCTTGCATCCAACTTCTTTGGGACTCTGTGAGCTTCCTGGATGTCTATTTCCTTTGCCAGATTGGGGAAGTTCTCCTTCATGATTTGTTCAAATAAGTCCTCAATTTCTTGCTCTTCCTCTTCTCCTTCTGGTACCCCTATAATTTGAATGTTGGAATGTTTAAAGATGTCCCAGAGGTTCCTAAGCCTCTCCTCATTTTTTTAAGTTTTTATTTCTCCATTCTTTGCTGTGTGGTTGTTTTTTTCTTCCTTCTGGTCTACTCCATTGATGTGAGACCCAGCCTTCTTTCCATCACTATTGGTTGCCTATGTATTTTTCTTCATTTCATTTATTGTAGCCTTCATTTTTTCATCTAATTTGCAACCAAAATCAACCAATTCTGTGAGCATCTTGATTACCAATATTTTGAACTGTGCATCTGATAGGCTGCCTATCTCTTGGTCGCTTAAAAGGATGGGTTCTGGGGCTGTCATTTGATCTTCTTTTTTTTTGGGGGGGGTCTGGTGGTGCCTGTTACATATGAGGGGTGGAGCCTTAAGTGTTCACCTGGGTGGGGCAACCCAGTCATTGGGTTGTGATACTGTATGTGGGGGCGGAGTCCGAGAGGGAAAATGATGCTTACTCTGCTCTCTGTTGGACCTCAGTCCCTTCTGCTGCTTCCCCCAAACAAGCTGGGCCCCTCTGGTGCCAATTCCCATGTGGGTGGAGTTGTGCACCCCCCGGGTCTTTTCAACAACCTCTCCTGTGAGGTTGGGAGTCTCTCCCTGTGCTTCAGTCCCCACAGGTGTCTTCAATCAGTGCTCCATGGCTCTATTTCCCAGCGCTGGGATCCTGGGTTGCACGTAGTGCCTTGCTTCACAATCACCACCTTGCTGGGTCTGCCGGTTGCCACCCCACAGCCAGGGTTTGCCAGCCACCACTTGTGCACCCAGGGTCTGCTTGCTGCGGTCTTACATGCTGGGTCCCAATGGTCTTTGTGCCACATGGCCCCTCTCTGCCTGGCTTCCCAACTCTGCCCCTCCTATTGGTCTGGATGAACGTGTCTATTTTAACTTCTTGGTTGTCTGACTTCCATACAGTTCAATTTACTTTCAGTTCTGGTTGTTATTCTGTTTCTAAATTGTTGTTGTCCCTATCTTGGTTGTGTGAGGAGGCACAGTGTGTCTACCTATGCCTCCATCTTGGCCAGAAGTCCTGTCTCTTCACTTTTTTGAATTGTTGTTTCTTCATTCTGTTCCAGTTGGATTTTTATTTTCCCCTTTTGTTCCAAATCATTGCTTTGAGGCCTGGTTTCCTTCCTGTCACTGTTGGTTCCCTGGATATTTTGTTTTATTTCACTTTGGGTATTTTTCTTTTGTTTTTTCATTTTTCGACCAACTCAATCAGTTCTGTGAGCATTTTGATTACCAGGGCTTTAAATTCTCCATCACATAGGTTGGCTATCTCCTCATTGCTTAGTTCTCCTTCTGAAGTTTTGCTCTGTTCTTTCATTTAGGCCATAGTTCTTTGTCTTGGTGCACCTGTTAAGTTGTAATGAGGTGGGACCTTAGGTATTCACCAGGGCAGGGCAATCCTCTTTGCTTCACTGCAGCTCTGCCTGTGGGGGAGGAATCGGAGAGGGAACAATACAGCTAGACTACTTGTCTCTAGCTCACTTTCCAAGGATCTCTCGTGAGAGACTGAGAGTTTCTCTCACCGCAGCAATCCCCATCATAGTACACAGTCAGTTCTGAGTTTCAGTTTCCCATTCACCCAGCCCTGCCCACCTGGTCTACCCCCTCTCTGTGGTTTTTCTGAGCCAGCCCCCCCTGCACAGCCTCACTGTGGGTTCTTACCAGTCTTGTTGTTCTGGTTGATTTTTTAAATTTAATTCCTTGGTTGTTGGAATCCATGCAGTTTGACTTTCTGGTGCTTCTTGTTGTTTATTGATTTTAGATTGGTTGTTATTCTCCTTTTGGTAGTGCATGGAAGTGAATGGTTTCTACCTATGCCTCCATCTTGGCTGGAATTCACGTGTATTTTGATATGTATAAGAAAAGTATTGACAGTACATTAAACTTGTCTTACTGCTTAGAAGAAGATTAAATAAAAAAGTGACTCAGGTTAAAATTGATTAAGACATATTAAGTTAATAACAGCTCAGTACTATTCAGATATTGTAAAAATGGTTTGGATGTTATTCAGCGAAGTTTGGGAAAACTGATTAACACAATGTCACAAAACCAGGTAATTTTATGACTTCCCCGCAGTTGCACTGGCTTGTCTGAGTTGTCAGGGTCAATCAAGGCTTTGAACACATGGTCCACAGCTCCTGCTAGGTGTCAGGGTCTCTCTAGGTAAGTCATTTTAAAAAAGAAAGAAAGAGAAAGATAGCATTGAGAATGTGTGTTTTCCGAGACTTTGGGATGTGGTAAACAGCCACAGGTTATTTCAAGAACCCTGAAAAACCTTTTCACAGATTGAGAAATATAAAAGTGATTGAGTTTTATACCCCAAATCTTGAGGCATTATGAAGTTATGGAAAGAGGATGGACTTTGCAGTTTGATAAGTGTGAGTTCAAATACCAAACTACCTGTCACTTACCAGCTGTTTGACCTTGTGCAAGTATTTGTATGTCTCTGAGTTTCCTTATTAGTGGAACAAGCAAAGTAATTATGAGCTTGAGGAGAATATAAAGCTTTACATAGATAGAGGCTAGCAGAGTTTCTGGCACATAGTTGGCATTTAATAAATGCAGCTTCATTTTTAACTTCCTCAAATATAATTTTCTTAAAAATAAAAGTAAAAATAAAATAAATAAAAATAGATTCTGATTGTATCATATGCCCCCCCAGAAAAAAAAACAATAACAGAAACATGATGAAAAAGAAAGTAATTTTCAATGGCATTGAACTATTCCCCCTGAGTCTTTAAAAATCTCTGATTGAAATGAATGAATATGCAAGTGTCACTTATTGATGACCTCCTCCCATAAGCAGTGAACTCCTTTGAAGTGATGTGGAGGTAATTGTAAAAGAAGTTATATGCATGAAATTACTTCTCTGGTGCAATAAAGATCATAAATCAGCTCACAATCAATCCATTTGCAACTCCTTCAGTTGTACTGATTTCATAGATTACAACAAAATAAGTTGAAGATGAATAATTGAAAGGCAATAGAGAGACTCTGGGGATCTTTCTTACAGCTTTCTTTGTGATGGAGCCTGGATGAGCGTCAACAAAGGGTGGTGAGAGTTAAGAAGTGCTTTAAGTCATCAGCATCTCCTTCCTGGCTTTTTTTGGTTTCTTAGGAAGAGAGATTTGATCTTGTCAGTGACAGAAGGTGTCCATGCCTCTGGCCATGCCTCCCACTGCCTTCCTGCTGACTCAGGGTGTTTGCACACCTGTAGCCATTGATACTTGGGATGGGTGCTAGACCTAATCATTCAGATCTTAGCAAGCTCCTCCAGCATGAGTTTCAACTATGAAAACCCTTTAGGAATTTTGTTGAAGATTTTGTCTATAAGGAGAAGTTCCACTGGCTTTTTTCAAAGAAATTAACTGGGGGTAGAAAGGTATCTACCTATGTCTTTATCTACCTTGGAATTTGTAAGTGGCAATAAAATGCTTTACTTTGTCTACAGGAGGACACACTGCTGGTGAATTTTCCAAATGCTTCCCTCTTGGTGGTGCTTTTAGCCAGTCATGGCAGGAATATTGATCAAGAATAACCTAATAAAATATGAAAGCCAGAGGATGTGTTGGGGAAAGAGCAGATCCAGTCTTCAAGAATTGTACTGGATAGAATTAGGCCCATTAGGTGCCTAATTAGGAAGAGAGATCAAATCTCTCTTCCTAAGAAACCATTAGGTATTCAGGGGAGACAATTCTTGCTTTATAAAATATGCTTTGGTTTGCCTTATGAAAATTTATTGTTCATTCATTTGATGTACTCCTTAAGAGGTCAACTTTGACTTTCAGTGCTCTTAGAATTTATTTTTTATTCCATTGTTCCTTGCAAACCATCTTTATTGAATTTCTTTGTGCATTTGAGTTGCCAAATAGCCAATGTACTCTCTAAACTGCTTTATACAATTAACAGATGCTTTGTGATGGGGGCAGGATGAAAATCAGACTTATTGGTGCTAGTACTTATCAGCATAAAGAGAGCAAATTAATTATCCTCCTTTGTTTTCAGAAATAAGGCATGCCAAAGCCAATGCTCACATACCTATATAGGTCAACAACTGGGAAATTGTTGGATCATCAGAACTGCAGTATTTGAAAATATCTGCTTTACATGAAATAATGTCTAGGCACTGCTTCTTTTGTGGTGGAACTGAAAGCTTTTAGTAGGAGTGCATTTCAATAATTACAAAAACATATAAGAAGGAAGGGGATCTTTGATGAGATGTCTTAATTAGACTCTATTTGATAATCATTGGCATTTCTATTGATCAACTTTAATTCTATTGGCCAAACTAGGTTATTTTAGCCACACGGTCTACCTGAAGTACCCTGGAAGTCCTTAAAGAAACAAAGTGTTCACAGCATCCAAAACTTTTCTCAGGACAAATTGTTGTTCAATGTTATTTCCTTCCCCATAAAATTGGGGTGGCTATTAATACTGGGATTCAAAACTCCTTTTCTTTTTAAAAAGATTTTATTTATTTATCTTTAGGGAAAGCAGGGGGAGAAAGAGAAGGAGAGAAACATCAAAGTGTGGTTGTCTCTAGCATGCCCCCAATTGGAGACATGATCCATAACCCAGGCATGTGCCCCGACTGGGAATTGAACTGGTGATCCTTTGATTCACAGGCTGGCGCTCAATCCACTGAGCCACACAAGCCAGGACTCAAAATTACTTTTTCAATTGATTCTGTATGCTGGTCTATGACCAGTAGTTCTTCTTTTCCAATTGAGGTACCTACTCCAAGTATTTTGAGGTAGAGTTGCCCCAACAAACACCTCAGTAGAAAAATAGTTCAGATAAAAGTTTCCAATTTTTAGGTTGGCAAATGAGACTTTTTACAATCTTGAGCTGGCTGGCTTTTGGTTACATTGTATGCTTTTACCCATTTTTACTCTGAATCTCAGCTGTGCTGAATTACTTTCATCTACTCAAATTCATGAAGTCATTTTTCCATAATGTTTCTTTGGCCTGGAATATTTTGTCTATATTCTCCTTCAATTTTCCAAAACTAATGTCTATATGAAAAATTCCAGTCCTCAGTAGAACTGTTTCTTCTTTGTAATCCTATTGTAACTTGTTCTGATTTTGGCATAATTACCATATTATTCTACGTAGTTTTTATATATCCATCTTATTCTACAAACTTACTGACTCTTGAGGCCAGGAATTATACTGTGAGCACCTATGCAGTGCCTGACACAATGAATGAATAAATGAACAAAAGAGTGAATGAATGTAAATAAGATCCAGTGGAGTAAATATTGGCCTTATAACCCAAAGCAGACATGGCAAACATTTGATCCAAATGCTACACTTTCCCTTCTGTTTAGCAGAACAAATTTTCCTAATTGATTATGGGCTGCTGAGTCTAGGTCTAAGCAGTCTAAATTTTCTGAACTTAGGGCCCAGTCGTGGGCAGGTGCAGGGTGGGCAGACTACATGTTGAGTCTCCTCACCTGGATTCTCACTGTCTCCAATACTTTCTTCCAAGAGACTCTTTGACTATACTATCAAGAATAGACTGTCTGAGGGACTTCCGGTCAAGATGGAGGTGTTGCTAGACACACTGTGCCTCCTCACACAATGGAAAGAAAGACAACAAATTTAAAACAAAAAACAACCAGAACTGAGAGAAAATCAAACTATATGGAAGTCTGACAACCAAGGAGTTAAAAAAGAAATATTCGTCCAGTAGGAGGGGTGGAGACAGGCATCTAGGTGGAGAGGACTCATGGCAAGGTGGTGGCTGGCAGACCTCACAGGGTGACAGACTGTGGACTGGGTGGTCCCACATTTGTGTGCAGATAAACCAGGAGGAACAACTTGGGAGGGAGACAAACTGTGCAATCCAGAGTTCCACCAGTGAAATAAAGCCTTAAACCTCTGATTGAAAACACTTGTGTGGGTTGAGGCAGCAGTGGGAGAAACTCCTAGCCTCACAGGAGAGTTTGTTGGAGAGACCCACAGGGTCCTAAAATGTACACAGACCAACCTGCCTGGGAATCAACACCAGAAGGACCCAATTTGATTATAGGTAGTGAGAGAAGTGACTGAAAACTGGCAGAGAGCAGAGCAAGCGACACTGTTCCCTTTCAGACCCCTCCCCCACAGGCAGTATCACAATGCAGTGACATGGGTTGTCTAGCCCTGGTGAGCAACTAAGGCTCTGCTCCTTACTTTGTAACACGTGCACC
>PVIA01008966.1:11142-65935 GCA_004024845.1 Tonatia bakeri
AAAAAAAAAAAAAAAAAAAAAAAAAAAAAAAAAAAAAAAAAAAAAAAAAAAAAAAAAAAAAAAAAAAAAAAAAAAAAAAAAAAAAAAAAAAAAAAAAAAAAAAAAAAAAAAAAAAAAAAAAAAAAAAAAAAAAAAAAAAAAAAAAAAAAAAAAAAAAAAAAAAAAAAAAAAAAAAAAAAAAAAAAAGCCCAAATGAAAGCTCAAATCAAAGCTCCAGAAAAAATACAACTAAGTGACAAAGAAATAGCCAACCCATGAGATGCACAGTTGAAAACACTGGTAATCAGGATGCTCACAGAATTGGTTGAATATGGTCACAAATTAGATGAAAAAATGAGGCTATGCTAAGTGAAATAAAGGAAAATGTACAGGAAACCAACAGTGATGGAAAGGAAACTGGGACTCAAATCAACAGTAAAGACCAGAAAGAAGAAATAAACATTCAATGAAGAAAAAATAATTAAAAAAAAATGAGAGGCTTAGGAACCTTTAGGACATCTTTAAACATTCCAACATCTGAATTATAGGGGTAACAGAAGGAGAAGAGGAAGAGCAACAAGTGGGAAAGTTATTTGAACAAATAATAAAGGATAACTTCCCTATTCTGGCAAGGGAAATTGACTTCCAAGAAGCTCAGAGAGTCCCAAAGAGGTTGGACACAAGGAGGAACACACCAAGGCACATCATCATTACATTACCCAAGATTAAAAATAAGAAGAAAATCTTAAAATCAGCAAGAAAATAGGAGACAGTTACCTATGAAGGAGTGTCAATCAGATTGTCAGCTGACTTCTCAAAAGAAACCTTGCAGGCAAGAAGGGGCTGGAAAGAAGTATTTGAAGTCATGAAAGGCAAGGACCTACATGCAAGATTACTCTATTCAGTAAAGCTTTCATTTAGAAGGGAAGGGCAGATAAAGTGCTTCTCAGATAAGGTCAAGTTAAAGGAGTTCATCATCACCAAGCCCTTATTATATGAAATGTTAAAGGGACTTATCCAAGAAAAAGAAGATAAAAAATAGGAATAGTAAAAAGACAACAAACTCACAGTTATTAACAACTGGACCTAAAACAAAAACAAAAACAAAAACAAACTAAGCAAATAACCTCAACAGGAACAGAATCACAGAAATGGATATCACTTGGAGGGTTATCAGACCTCCATGGAGTGGGTGGGGAGAGAGGGGGAAAAGGTACATAAAATAAGTAGCATAAATGGTAGGTAGAAAATAGACAGGGGGAGGTTAAGAATAGTATAGGAAATGTAGAAGCCAAAGAACTTATATATATGACACGTGGACATGAACTAAAGGGGGGGGAATGGAGTGGGAAGGGGTGTGCAGGGTGGAGGGGAACAAAGGAGGGAAAAAGGAGCAACTGTAATAGCACAATCAATAAAATATATTTAAAAATATAATAAAATAAATTTTTTTTCTGAACTTAGTTTTTTCCTAGTACAATCTTAGTATTTAGTGAAGTTATTTAGATCAGTGGTACCCTAACTTTTTTGATTATATAAATGAATAACCCTGGTAGTAAAAATAATTGTGGCACATCTTTTATGGATAGCTTCTGTATACCCCTCCAGGCCACATGGGGAGACTGACCCAAATGGACCATATCAATGGACTCTTTTGCCCTTTGACTCCTGGTAGGTTTGGCAGGAAATCTGGAGGATGTGCCAGAGTGAGGCCAGAGTACTATTTTCCCAGCTCACACATTGCTCAGTAGCTGTGGGTTGGATTGTTCCCTCTTCTGACAGTCGCAGCTCTTGTCCCATGCCCTCTTCATATCTATGGCTTTGGTTCTGGTATCTGTTTCCTTCTTTTGGCCCTCCCTATGGTTCTTGTCCAGAATGCATCTTTTCTTATTGCTAAACCTCTGTGCCCCAAACTTTTGTCAATTGTCCTTCTATTAAGCTCTGCCTAGTTCATTCATTTGGAAATACCTTCTGTTTCCTGCTCTGACCTTGACTGATATTCTTCCAAGGTATGCAATAATTTTTAGTATATTATGTACATGTACTCGTGACCACACACATATTAAATATTAGTAAAGACTAATTTCTCTTAATTTATAGATGAGGTGAAGTTTTAATATTTTCTTCCTATACCCTGTTTGATCTTTTTTTCTTTGTTTATTCTTTGGAAGCCATCAGTTCAGAAACTCGTTCTCTAAGTCTTCCTACCAGATTTCATAGAATAAGACTGATGGGTGTGCTTTTGAAGACACAAGATGGGGACTGGTTTCTGCAGGATTAATATATTTAGAGAAAAAATGATGCATGTGGAATGTGCTTTCTGGTGTTGACTTTCCATTTCCCTCAGGGCCCAACAGCCACTGCTGGGCAGAGAGTATTATAGCATCATTCAGGCTCCCAGGCAGCCAGGAAAGTGGACCTGGAGAATATTAGGGAAGGACCAAATAATGCTTGAATTGTAGCCTTTTATTTTAAAGAGATTTGTTTTTAAATAATTAATGAATGCATTATAAACATTTGGTTTTAATACTTTTAATTCTTTATTATTTCCTATAGAATGCTTCCAGCCCCCTGCCTCCACTTAAATTAAAATCAATGTTCTAGCAATGCCTATGGACAGAATCTGCAAGCAATCAGATTCTGACTTGTGGTTGATTCTATTTTTAAGAGAATTCTCTTTACTTAGTGCCTCTTGGAAAAAATTGAACCTTAGTTTTGTGATTTACATTTACTTTTATAAGTCTGAACACTTTCAGACAAATGTTTATATCTTCTATGCATTGGTAAAATAACTATAATTTTATCTGTGTCATTAAAACGTTTCTTCCAGGGCCCTCATGCACTGAAGATATTCCAATATGACAAATGGAGCTGCTTTCATTAGCAATAGGTCTCATTAACATTTGGTATAAAGCTAAACATATTATGAATTTTAATTGTCCATAATGCCTTGATTTCCTGACCATTAGTAAAATCTTCTCCCTTATAATGAAGACTGTTTTATTCCATTTTGATTAAAGCCTTAAATAAATATGAAGTAATGATAAATGGACATATTAAGAGAGACAGCCTCATTGTTTAGGCTGTTATGAATCACCTTGCTCTGACATGGTTTTTAATTTGGCAGAAGAAGCTGAGAGTCTAAAGTAATGCCACTAGAATAAACTAGACTGAAATAGGGAGTTACTCAATACTGAGCCAAGTAGTGAAACCAGAATGGTTGTGTATTTTGGATCAATTTCTTCCGAATGATCAGGTAGGGAGTGAACGTTACTCCTATTACATGTGGGGGGAGTCTTGCCTTTTTCAGAAATTTAGGGGTCATATTTATCAGACTCAGGTATAAGAAACTAAATTCTGAAGCAGGAACCTGACTGTTTTGTGCCCAACAGTGGTATTGTAGAATATAGTAGAATATTAAAATTTGAAGGGATACTCTTAATGCTCAAAGCATTTGTTGACCAGTGAATACACTGAGGACCAGAGATTTGGTGAGACTTATGCGAGGAACTAGAGAAGCAGAGCTACAACTCACGTTTGCTGATTCTGTGTCTCATGACCAAATATCTTCACAATTTTAAGCTTGAGTTTCAGAGATGGAAAGGATCTGGGAAACTTTCATTCAAAGTGTTTGACTTTGCCATGAGGAAACATGCCCAAGTAATATGTGAACAAAACATAACTTATATGATTCCTAGGCTAGTGATCTTTCCATGACACCAACATTTATGCACATGTCAGATACTAGAGTTAGGCTAGAAGTACAAAGACAAACAGACTTCTGCTTTTACAAGGGAATTTCAGCATATATTCCTATGTAGAAAATGCATGTTTCTCTTCATTCTCATATGTATTCAAGCTAAACAACAGGGGCTGGAAGTATATAAAACACACTGCTGCATGATTTTATAGAAAGTATAAAAATATATCAAAACCATATTTTAAGTCCTTTAGATATAAGTTCATGTTAGCAGGGATTATTTCTCTTTTGTTTATTGTTGCTACCCCAAGTACTGACTGGCACACTAAATGCTCAATAAATTTCAAATAAGTGATTGAATGATGTCTGCCTGGTGTATAGTAAGTGTTCAGTAAATGTTGAGTGAATAAATGAATGAATGTACATGTGCAGTGTTCTTAAGAATTATCCAGAATCTGAAACGATGACCGTAGAGGTCATAATTTATAATGCTATTTTATGTCTGGGTCAAGTTAATTCCACACTGTAGTGAATTTGAGAAGATTTGAAGCTCCTGAGTTTGAGTCCTGGCCCTACTACTGTGGTAGAGACTGGCAAGTAACAAACTCCCTTTCCTCCTGGGCATATAGTCACACAATATTTCCCAACTTCTCTTAGACTTGAACACATCCTTTTGAGAAGTTCTGACCAAAGGAATGTGGGCAGAAATTACACACCCTATGTCCAGATCTGGCCCTTAAAAACTTCCTCTGCAGTACCCTGGTTCTCTGCTCTCTGTTTTGGTGACCAGATGCAGAAGTCCAGCAGAGGCCCCTGAGTCTCCAGAGACTGTTGTAAGATTAAAGAGACCTGCGTCCCTGAATTATGCAGTGGAAGACCATCTACCAAACACTTTTAATGAATTAATATGAGAATAAGACATAAACCTCTGTGTCAAGCCACTAAAATTTTGAGGACATTTCAACAATTACTCTACTCTGTTAATTTCTTTCTGGCAGTGTAGACTTGGACACAGCTGAGACTCTTTGAGCCTAGGTTTTGTTTCTTGCACAATGAGGATCATAATGTAACCTTGCTCTTTGTGAGACTTATCAATGTGAAGCTCTTAGCATAGTGTTGGGAACAGAATAAGCACTTGATACATGTTGACTGTTCTTACATGATCTTTATCATCTTAAGTTTGACAAAGAATAGTAATTGTTAAATTGTGTGTGTGTGCATGTATATTCTCTG
Organism: Tonatia bakeri; assembly: GCA_004024845.1. Lineage (NCBI taxonomy): Eukaryota > Metazoa > Chordata > Mammalia > Chiroptera > Phyllostomidae > Tonatia > Tonatia bakeri. The sequence goes on from PVIA01008966.1 coordinate 16,055, forward strand.
TTTATACTTTGGCTATTGAGGCAAACAAATAATTCTCCAGAACCTTATATCATGAGTCTCAATTATTTTTTTAGAAATAGAACTCTTATTTTTTTACTAATATGACCTTATATGGTTATAAAAGCACAGCTGTTATAATTTTAGGGTATGCTTAGTCGTACCTGCTTAGCCTACCCTTGGATCTTGTGTGGGGTACCTCTATAGAATTCTTGGGCTAGGGAGGACACAATTTAAATACCACAGCTTTGGGTTAATATTATGGGGGAAATGAAATATTATACAATTACTTAATGCAATGCCCTTATTCACTCTTCCCACAATTACCACCATCTTCTTCAGCACAGCTTTCTCCCACTGCTACTCTCCATGTTTTCTCCTGTTTCAGTGCAGAAACTGCCCAGAAGTGGGGCTATAGCAAATATGGACTTCCTTCATTTAAAGTAGATTGGTGTCTCTTTTCAATAGACTACTAGAAGAGTAACTGCTATGTATGATTTAAAGGGACCCTGAACTTCAACTCTCCAATGTATGATATATGAATGGCTTGAAGCTTTGAGGTCAAGGGTTAGAAGTAATGAATTTATGGCTAGATTCTGCTTCCTTTCACTTAAAGAAAAGATAGTATATTCTTAGAGAAGATGTACGAAGCTGATATTTTCCAACCCCAATAGAACTATATTATAATGTACCATGGGTTCCAGGAGTTAATTGAAGGGAGAAGTACTTAGGATGAAGAAAAGACCAAAGCTATGGCCACTTTGGATGAATTTAGGATTTAGGGGAAGGAAAAGACAGGAGGTGGTAAAGTCTTACCTGCTGGGACATAGATAAATAGTTTGGAAATACTGAAAATCTTTAAAAGTATCAGGATACATGATAAATAGAAATATACTGGATCCTACTCTAAGAGGAAGTATTTCAAAGAAACTGATTTTTTGGTTATTGTATCATCTTAACTTCTGAAAAATGAAATTATCTTAATTCAACTATAATCATTCTGTGGTTGACATAGATATTGAATGACCTCTTAAGTTATACTGGAGATTCTATTAAGCTACTATTAATGCCCTTGCTTTTGGAGCCAAGGCCAAAACAAAGAGTCATAGTTCTCAAGCTAAGTTTCATATCAGACTTGCAGTCAGAGGTTGTTGTTTTGTGAAGAGCCATGCTCAGATATTCCAACTCTAGACACAGGCCTTTCCTTCCTTGTTAAGTTCTTGGTTAACTTACTCAATTCTTTCTTGGGATTATTAGGAAAAATCAGATGATCTTTGGTGGTCCTCATGGGTTTTTAGTCAGAATGCCTTGGTAAACCACTTACCCATGTAAAAATGGTAATGATAATTTTTTTTACTAGCTATGACCATACACATTATTTTATATAATGTTCACTCTAATCTCATTAGCCAGTAACACCAACTTTACAGATAAATCTGAGGCTTTGAGGTGGCTCAGGTTGTAAGGGAGAGAGCCAGGATTTTAATCCTGGTCTGTTGGACTTTGAGGTCACCATGTAATCCAACCTCTGATAACCTATGTTCCCTCCACCTGCCCCAGTATATAGTCACATGAAACTTCATATCACTTTCTTAAACCACCTGAAATTCATTATTTTTTAAAAATGGCTTTTTAAAAATAATGAAGCCTCCAAAAATCAGGTTAAAAGAAAGGTAGTACAAATTGATTAAATTGCATTGTTTTCTTTTTAAGGCTTGACTGAGATCAAAATATTGAAAGGATGGGAGTTGTGCTGAACAGTTGTGATGTGAAAAAGATTATTATGGTACATGGGGAATTCATGGGAATTATGAGCCTCAGTAAGATGTGTAGTTGTTTGTGGAGGGGCAACATAGAAGTTCAGGTAGATAACTATCAAGGGACATAAAAAGGAAAGCAGCCCTTCCTCCCCAAAAGGAGGTGGTTGAAGCACAAAAATAAGCTTCAATCATTTTGCTGTTGTTTTCAATGTCCATCCCTATTTTCACTGGGTAGAGAGAGTCAGGGTGGGATTGAAATTTTCTCTGGAGGCCATTTTACTATGTAATTCTCATCCTGTCACACAGATAGCCTTGCACAGCTGTATTCTAATTTTCCCTGTAGCCTGCTCATATATCGTTATTCAATGAAGTAATAATGTTAAAAGCAAGACAATCTATAATGCACTTTCAGTAAAATTCTGAAAAACAGTCATTGATCTTTCCTTAAGTCAGCTATCTACCCCAACTGCCTTCTTGCTCTTATTGCAGAGGTGGTTAAATGACCAAAGATACTTAATATGTAAGTTATGAAACATTTCCACTTCCTTATTTACCACTTAGTGGTCATTAAAAGAGTAGGAACATCATCCTTTTCCAGGTGATGTAAGATAGATCCTGGCTTAAATAGAGTACTCATTTATCAATAATCAATTACTCAGTTAAGCATTAAAGATAATAATCATTTCCATCACACTTACAATAAAACGCTACAAACGTCAATGAATCATTATTTTACTCTAGAGGAAAACTTAAATCAATTTGTCATTACCATTTATTTTACTTCTGCAATTATGGTGAATATTCAAACGTCCTGGACATAAGAAAGTCATCAAATAGTAAATGGTTGGGAGAAGGGAAGTGTGGGAGGTGTGCTTTGTGGGGAATTATGGATTTTATCCAGGGACAACATCCAAGTGATTTTGATCCACAAAATGTTGCTTTGAACTTCAGGTTCATTACTAAATTAGCAATCTTAATTGGAGACTTCCAGTTCCATGTTGTTCAGATACTGCTAGTTACAGATAAGCTAGATACTGCTTATTCCTTTTTACTCTTTTATGAGATTTAGTCCAATACTATGTTGCACTAAATGTACAAGGTAGTGTGGCTAGAATGATAGTGGAATCATATAGTGGAGGTGCAGTATTATTCTTCAAAGGTTTTCCATTGCTCTTAGAATAATAATAATAAAAAAACTTCTTATTAAGACAGACAGGGCCCAGGTTTTTGCCTGGAATCACCACCTTCTAGTAATTTGCCAAAATGACCAATACAAAGGGAAAGAGGAGAGGCACCCACTGTGTGTTCTCTAGGCCTTTTAGAAAACATAGAGTTGTTCCTTTGGCCACATACATGTGAATCCACAAGAAAAGTGATCGTTGTAAATATCAAGGGAATGGGCACTATTAAAAAGGAATGCTGTACAAGTGTTACCATGGCAAAACTGGGAGAGTATACAATGTCACCCAGCATTCAATGGGCATTGTTGTAAACAAACAAGTTAAAGGCAAGATTCTTGCCTAGAGAATTAATGTATCTATTATGCATATTAAGCACTTTAAGAGTCGAGATAAGTTCCTGGAATGTGTGAAGGAAAATGATCAGAAAAAGAAGGAAGCCAAACGGAAAGTTACCTGGGTTTAGCTGAAACATCAGCCTGCTCCACCCGGAGAAGCAAACTGTGAGAACTAATGGAAAGGAGCCTGAGCTGCTGGAACCCATTCCCTATGAATTTATAACATGATAAGTGTGAAAAAATCAAATACTTCTATACTGATTTAAAAAAAAAAAAAGACAGGGCCCAGAATGATCTGGTCACTCCACACTTCTCTTGCTTCATCAAACACAACATGCTCTGTTCCTCTCTTTTCATCAGTGAGCCTGGACTTCTTTCAAGCCTTGTATTCTATATGATCTCCCATACCACAGGGCATTTGCACATGCTATTCCTTCAGCATATAAGGCCACCTGCACCTTGTCTCCATTTTTACCCACTTAATATCAATTCTTCAATTTTAAGTTCAAGGTTAGCTTCCCTAGAAAAGCCTTCCCTAATCTGCCCAATCCCTATTATATGCTCTCATAATTCCATTTCCTCCTCCTTCTTAGTACTATCACAACTTTAGTTTTATGTGTCATTAAGTTGTTGTTTGACAGAAATAGTCTCACTCTATCCCATCAGACTATGAGCTTTGTTTAGGCAGGGCTGTGTCTATTTGTGCTCACCACTGCATCCCAGGTGGTTAGGATGGCACCTTGTTCATAGTTGGATTTCTTTCTTTTTTTTTTTTTCAGTTTTTTCACTGTAGTTGAAGCATTTCAATAAATGTCTGTTAAATTAATTACAAATTGATTAAAAAGGGTACCAAAAATTACACCATTAACCCAGAGTGTAGGAAATGTCTATGGCAACTGTGAGAAGTGTCTCTGGTCCTCATGAAGTGGTAATAACAATGCAAGTTCACTTAAGGTTCTGAAGTTTCACTGATACAATTATTTCCTAGCTAACTTCTTATTTCTGTAACAAGACCCAGGCTCCTCTTATCCTGGTTCCATTTATTTTCAAGGGTCTTGTAGTCTGTGTTGTTTCCCACAATTTTCTGGTACTTTCTGCTCTGTAAGTGGAAACACCTAGGCTTCCTTGGGGCTTATGACTGCCCCACATTCCTGTGCTGTCTGAGATCCTCTTGTACACACATATGCAATAAATCTCTTCCACATAACAATCTCTGATCTGAATGAAGAGTTGGCCCTTCCATCAAGTTTACCAGTGAATAAGGCATTTCATAGAGCCACTTGAATATGGAGAGAGAATGGTAATATGATTATCTTGAGTCTGGTCATTTGAGAAGATGGATCTATTTTCAACACCAGTTTTTATTCCATTTGAGATCATGATTTAATTTGGGATTATCAATAACCTGTCTGGTCCAACTGATGGGAAAAAGGGCAACTTATGTTTGAAGGCAGCTCAGGGTACAGGGAGAACTTGTCTGGGTAAAACATACATTTATACATCTTTAATACTCTTGGGCATTTCAGCATGACTCTGATAATTAGAGCTTTTTCAAACGGGGAAATAGTAGTGGAAATAAATATTCATGGTGTACAGACAAACAACTTAAAGAGAAAGTGTGAAAGAGAAAGAAGATAAAAAGAAGATAGATCCAATGTTGATTCTGAGTTGGACCAAGTGATATGGCATGGTGTTTACTCCATCACTTATAGCAACAGGGAATGAGGTTGTCAGGTATGTAGGGCATATGGAGCAGAAAACCAGGACAATTTCTCAGCAAATGAAGCAAGGAAGGATAATGTCAATATTCTTGGTTACCACAGATTGTAGATGCTCAATATTTAGTGTGAACTGTTGAATTTGCAAGCCATGTTGAGCTGGGTTTAATCTCAAAAACTAATTGAAACTTATTAATTAATTACTAACAAATTTTTGAAAATGTCATGTGTGCTCCAGGCATCATTTTAGGTACTGGGTCACTAAGGCAGATAAGTGATGGGAGACAGACACCAAGCAAAGGAAGAATAAATGCTTGTATTTACTGTGTTCACCTTATGCCTGCCTCAGATCTAGTACTTTACTCTTACTATGCAGTGCAGTCCTCCTCTAATTCCTGTGACATAGGTAAGGTCATTATGCCAATTTTCAGAGAAGAAAACTGTGTCATAGAGCCTTGCCCATAGCTATTAAGTTGGAGGACCAGGATTCCAATTCAGGCAGTCTGATTCAGGATCTGCATTTATAACATCTACACTAATTTTACTGTCTAACAAACAAGTAAGAACAGTGTTAAATGATGGTACTATTTCTGCAGAGAACCAAAACAGGATGATGTGATAGAATGGTTAGGGTGGACAAGGAAGGCCCTTGAAAGGTGACATTGAAATTGAGCTCCTAATAACAAGATGCTTACACAAGTAATTTCAGGCTGTTTATTATTTCCTCCCTGAAAAGATACTCTTTCCAAGAGTATCTTAAGACACAAATAAGGACAAGGGCAATGGTGTTTTAAAAAAATTCATTTATTTGTTTGTTTTGTTGTTTCAGTTCCTGTAAAATATAACCAAAGACACTGAAATAGAGAACAGGCTGACAGTGACCAGAAGGGAGAGGGGAGGGAATTTCAGGGGAAAAGGGGAAGGGTTTACAGGAACAAGTATAAAGGACACATGGACAAAAACTAGGTGGGGGTGGAAATGGGAGGGAAGTGGGAGGGCTGGGGGTGGGCTGGGATGGGAGTAAAAGACAGAAAACTGTACTTGAACAACAATTAAAATAATTTTTTTTAAAAAAATAAATAATTCATCTAGCTTTCTCTTACTCCTATCTACCGGAGAAAGAAAAGGAGATGGGTGGGGGACATCTTTCAACTTTTGGTCCAGCTCTTGGCTTAATCAGCCTTGTTGCAGTATGGCCATAACCACAGATGACACTCTGAACAGATTTTCTAGGCTTGGAGACCAACTTGCCAATAGTTGGGGGTGTTCCTCACAGAATCCCTTGGGAGGTGAGCTGTGAAAATCTTTATGGTGGTTGGGTGGCTTCCTGAATGTTTTTATTCCCTCATTTGGGTATGTGATTTCTGAGGTCATACCTGCAAGCCTGAACAACAGCTAGCTGTTTGGTCCATCTTGAAGAAAAGGGAGGGGTGGAGTCACTCCTTCATTTGAGTGTGTGAAGACTCTGTCATCTGCACTACACTCTGGGAAGTCTGCATGGACAGTTGGTCTTCAAGTGTCAGATAACTTTTCTCTGGGTGCAATCTCAGGCCCTTATGATGAAGATTTCTATTATATTCTACATATTTTCACTACTATAAATATCTTAATTTTCATATAGAACAATACCTAAAATATTTTTCTGTCATTTCTGAGTAAGAGGTGGGAAAACTAAGGGGCAGGATTCTGATGAGCTGAGGATTGTCTACTAAACACTTTTCTACATCTGTCTAAAGTTTATTTTAATGAATACAGAGTACAGTGAATACTGTCACTAAAGAAAACTCTTCCTATAACTGAAAAAGTTCTTTATTCTATGGATTCATCTGCCATTTTGAAAAAAAATGGCTCCATAATATATCATTTATATATTGTGTTTTGTGCTCATCACCCAAAGTCAAGTTTTTTTCCATCACCATTTATCCTGAAACCCATATAATTTTATTAATCAATGTTATCCCCATTTAAAAAATTTAAAAAAAGAAAAAGGTTTTAATTGTAAGTACCACATTTAATCAGTATTTTCAATAAGTATGAACTGTGTTGAAAATGAATTACTCATTTAGAATTATATCAGTCAAGAAAAATCACACTAACATTTCATTATACATAAGACATGATAGATCCTATATGACTTCAGAAGATTTGATTGAAAGGCCATTTCTTTCATAAGGTCTTAATGATATGTCTGTAGAAAAGATCTCCAAATGTTCCTTGTTGGGATTGTAATTTTATCTTATTCCAGCTAGTCCTAAGGGTTTCTTTTTTTAAGTCATAAATTTAAAATTAAAAATTGTATGATTCAGCTTATTATAATGTCAGGCTCTGAGAGAATTAATATAATTTCTTTCTACCTTCTTCTAGCATTATATTTTACTGTTAAGACATCTTAAATTGTTTCTTATTGTATATACATAAAAACTCTTTAATATACTGAATTACATACTCATTTTAAATATCAAACAGTTGTAGAATTAATCCCAAGCCTATTTTACATAGTAATAGACCCCATGTTTTTAATCACGGCATCTCTTTTAATCAGTGCATAGGCTCTCTGATTAATTATATAGTAGAGTTACACTGGAGGAATATACAGTATTTTCAATTTATTGGTTGTCTAAAATGCCTGTTTGACTTAATTATTAATAAAATATTGTAATGAAATTTAACATCTCTAGTTACATTTAATCCATATACTTGTTCAAGAAGACAATTCTATTTGAATTTTTCTTTTGTTTAATAATAAAAATAGATGAATTTGGTGGGGCCAAATTATTTTAAAGTTGCCTTAAATAGTATTCTAAATTTACCTAAACAATTTCTCCTTGATAACTAATTAGTTCATGCCAAGGAAGCATTATGATAATTCAATTAAGCTATCATCTTTCAACTTATGTATGTAGACCTATAATTGAAGCCCGGATGGGAGGCCAACTTGATGTCACTTAGTAATGTTAAAGATATGCACAGCTCACCATTCATTTCTAGATTTATAACCAGAGAAGCAATCTACAAACTTTTTAGTCCCACAAGCCCCTTATATATTTAAAAATTATTGAGAACCCCCAGACAGCTCTTATTTACATGAGTTATACCTGCCATATTTGAATTTAAACCCAAGAAATTTGACAGACTTATTAATTCATTTAGAAACAAAAATAACAAATATATTAACATAAATAACATTTAAAAATAACCTATTTTCCAATGCACATGCACACATAATTGTTTACTGAATTACAAATCTCCTTTAGATATGGTTTAACAGAAGTTAGCTGAATTCTCATGTCTGCTTCTATGTGTTGTTGTGTTTGATGTAGACAAAGAACATCTAGCTTCCTACAGATGTGTAACTGGAGAAGAAGGTATTATTTTAATAGCTGTTTCAGATACTTGTGGATCAAAACTCAACAGCTATTAATTTCTTAAAGGTTAGTTGCAAAGTGAAATTTGAAACCATGTTAATAAATATTTTGTACTCTATTGCATTAAAATGCATTGGCCTATGACATACTTTCATGGGCTCTTTTACCCATACATAATTTTGTAACATCATATATTAGCCATTTGAAAAATATTGGTTCACTGAGCAATGTAGTTATTCTAAATATTAATGCATTTATTATATAATATGAAGGATTGCAGTCATTAATATATCCCAGAACTTATCAGAAATGTCTTTAGATATTGGGAAGCTGCCAAGATTATGGTAGCAGATATAAGTCCTCCAAATTCTAAATTTCAGTTAAAACCTCAAGTGTTAATATGGGCAAAAAAGACTCTTAGTTGCTTTCCCTGAAGCCATAAACTGTTTGTTCAAATATCCAAGTCTGAATTAGTCATTCTTTCAAGAGAAAAATGGCATTCCATAAACAGAACACCTATCAGGGATGTGCAATCCATGGGCCATGTGGCCCAGAATGGCTATGAATGCAGCCCAGCACAAAAAAATATTTAACATCTTTTTTGTAAGTACTTACTTTTTTTGTAAATACTTCAGATTTTTTTTTCACCCTTGCTGTTGTAGCTCAGTGGATGGAGCGTGGGCCTGCAAACCAAAGGGTCACTGGTCAATTCCAGTCAGGGCACGTGCCTGGATTGCAGGCCAGGTCCCCGGTACAGGGTGTGTGAGAGGCAACCACACATTGATGTTTCTCCCCTTCTCTTTCTTCTTCCCTTCCTCTCTCTAAAAATAAATAAATTAAACAATTTTTTTTTTGCTCATCAGTTTTCATTAATGTTTGTGTGTTTAATGTGTAGCCCAAGACAACTCTTTTTTCTCTAGTGTGGCCCAAAAACGCCAAAAGGTCAGACACCCCTGGTCCTGGTTCATCCCTTATATCAATCACGTAAGTGCTTTTACTTGAGGTAACTGTCTTACTTCATCTGTAGCAGAAAATCTTCATGCTTCCTTCCCATTTCATCACACTGTGTCTTGAAAAGATGAGTGTTCAAGGGTCGATATCTAATAAATTAATAAATTAATTAAAAATAAATACATGTAATAAACAATAAAATTAAGTTTCATCAAGACATTTAAAATAGAAACTGGTAATAAAAAACACCCTGCAAGTGCAGGGTTGTTAAGAACACAAAGACAACTAGTACTTCTTGTTATCACTGCCTTGATTAAGGAACCTGTGGTGTTATCCTCCATTGCTTTTGTGCACTTAGTACAAATGCCAACACTGTAACAAAGGCAAATAATATTTTTGGACTACATTTTGAAAACTGCTGTCCTAGAGAAATGCGCACACACACATATACACACACACAGAACATAGTACCATCTTTAAAATTTGGTAATCTGGGTGAAGGAATCTGGAAGTTCTTTTTAACAGTTATTGCACATTTTCTATAAGTTTTAACTATTGCACAATAAAAAAGATATAAATTAAAAACAAACAAACAACCTAGGGATATGTATTTTATAGGAATATGGGAAGAAAGCATTCTGCTGTGACATTATTTGTGTCATTGGCAGGGCTCTCTGCATTAATGAACAGGGAAAGAAATATCTAGAGCAGCAGAGATACAATTCATAAAATTGAACTTCAAAGGGTGAGTGGTAAGAAATTACCACTTCAGAAATTAAAAGTGCACTTCATTTAACACAGCCTAGACATGTAGAGGTGGTCAGCTTAACAGGAACTTGTGGAGATGTCAGTGTGAATCAGATAGTATATAATCATAATAATTCTCCCCCCCAAAACAGAAAAAAAGACAGTACTTAAAATTTTCAGAGTCTAAAGAGCTCAAGGTTTCAGGAACAGATTAATCAAATGAGACTGGGAACAATTTTATGACTATGTAAACATATTAATTGCAACTATAATTTGCATCTGTACTTAGATTTAAATTTCCTGTTTAACAATCGTTCATTATTTGCTTTCAATGTTAGGATTTTAGTAATTCTCAACTAAACACATTTTTGATACATTTATTAAGTCTTATGCTAAAATAATCCCATCATATATTGCTACAAAATATCTCACCAAGGTGAAATCAAACAACATTTGTTTCAACACCCTACTTCTGAGTGGGCAGATGGAGTAAACTGTGTCCATTATAGAATTTTGCCTGGACATACCATATTTTCTCTGAGGGAATTTACTAGATATATCTCTGATGCCTGCTTGCCCACACCTTCTGGAAAAAGCTGCTCCACCAATAATTCCCAAAACATGGAGTAACAGTGGGGGCTGGTGCTTTTTACCATCTAATCTCTCCCAGGTGGACCAGGGTTGGGCACCTGATCCACCAATCTACAGTTGGATGATCTGCAAAGTCTACAGAGTTACCCAGGTAAGTTGCATTGATCAGATATTTAAATCTCCCTCTCTGTGCACTAATATAAACTGAATAGAGAAGATACTAAGATTTGAACCAAGTGGTGAGTTAAAGGTAGTGTAAGATAAAACCCGTAGTGGTTTATGTGTCAGTCAAAGATATATGCAAGTGGAAACTATCAGAAGACAGAAGTCAGGTGGTAATAAGGAAAAGAAGGAACTACATGTGCCAAGAGAAACAGAAAAATCATGAGAGAGAAATCATGTGGTCCTTGAAAGAAACTAGGAAACAGCCTGTACCCACAGCTTTTCATGCTCTTGACGATTTCCTAGTCTGTTCCAATTCTAATTTCCTTAGAGAGTGGGTTTCTGTCCATACAACCAAGAGTCTGACATTGTGCCACTGACCCCTACTAGATTGTTGGGTTAACTTGTGGTTTAAAATTTATATATAAACAACAGTATTTTATTTACATTCATATATTATTTGAAGAGCATATTTGCCTATAACATTTTTATTGGCCTAAAATAGCAAAAGATCTAGAAAAGGCAACTATTAAAATAGAAATATAGGGTGAAGTGATGATTAGGGGAGACATAGGCCTTCTTACTTTAAAAAGAGACACTAAAAAGGAAGTGGATGTTTATCTACTTTCTGGGAAAATAACTAAATCCTGGGTTTTGTTTGTTCAGCTGAATGATTCGAGTGGATCTTGCTACTGCAATTGGCCAAGGACTGTCTTTTTAGTACATTGGTAGTCGCTTCACTCCAGATGCTGTTTTAAACTTCTCAGGGTCTTTAGATTGGAAGGAGCTTTCCCTTCTTTACAGACAAATTAAGCTCGTATTACATATTAAAATGCTAGTAGTAATACCAATGGCAATCATGTTTTACCTCTAGGCAGTTTGAAAGTAACATCAAACCTGAAATATTTTATACATATTGAAAAGAGAATTAAATTTATACAGTGTGACTGTTGGTAAGTAATGCCTGCAATTTTTCTTCAAATTTCTCATTATTGCTTATATAATACAATAGCAAATACATGCCATACATATTATCTCTTAACTGATAGAATCCTCCAACAATCCTATGAAACAGATACTATTGTTTTCCCATTTTATAGGTGAGAGAAAGGTTATTTATATAAATCCCAAGGCCACAATGGTGGTAGGAAGTGGAATAGGAATTGAACCCATGCAGATGGATTCCAGGTTCTATGCTACAAGCTAGTATGCTCCACTTATTTACAGATATATAGATTCATTCATTTATCCATCCATCTTATTTGATCCATCCATGTATTTATTTAAACTTGTGATAATTCATTTTCTTGTGCATGTTGGTCTTAAATATTGTTACTTGAGAACACTCATTGTGTTATTTTGTAGAAACAGTACAGGTACCTATTTAATACATTTTTTCTCCTAGTGAAACAAAGTTAAGAATAAAGAAAAAAATGTAAATAGTTATTTTTTATTTTACAACTCTTCTGGATGTACAAAGAAAGGTGAACATTCCCTTAATAGTCAGAAATATTATGCAATTTTTTTATTACAAACCAACAACAATTGGGTCATTTGGGAGTAGAAGTTCTCCCCTCTGACCTTTGAACACCTCTTTGTTACTTGTCTTACAATAATGTATCTCTTATTAGTTTCCCACGTTGAAAAGCACCAATAATACTAAGATGTTCAACTACCTACTGTTTTCCAAAATAAGTTATTAGGCTTAATAGCAAGCAGCCTCTCTCTTTTTTTATTACATACATGGTGCTCTGTGCAAAAATATTCATCAAGAGTTATTAATGATAATCTCTTGAGGTATTATTAACAAAATAATAATAGTTGTGATTTGTTGAGTGTTCAGTATGTTCCAGTCACTGTACTTTGACTGCCTTATTTCACTGAATCTTTGAAACACCTTTGTGATATAGACACAACTATTCACATTTGCAGATGAAGTAGGTAATGCTCCACAAGTATCAATGTTAGAATTTGAGATCCTGTTGTGATGTTCATCATACAGACTCTATGGCTTCTCTCTTCTATGTTTTCTTCTTTTAAAAAAATGTTTTCATCTGGAATTTTTTCCATTAGCCTAAAATGTTCCTTTAATATTTTTTGTAGTTTAGTAGCAGTTCAAATTCTCCCATCTTTTCCTTTTGTTCTTGTTCAAGTACAGATTTTGTTGGATATAGAATTCTAGGTTGAGAGCCTTCTTTTTTTCTTTAGAACTTCAATGATACTATTTTATATTTGTATTGTTTCTGAGATGCCTGTGATCATTCTTATCTTCATTTCTCTGTATAGAGGGTGGCTTAAAAGAGTTTTTATTCTTATTATTTATAATAAAGTGCCTCAGTGTGGCTTTATTTGTGATATCCTGTTTAGGAGATACTAACATTTTGAATTTGTGGGTTTGAAAAAAAAATTGCTCCTTATTTCTTCAAAGATTTCTCCTTCAATATTTGTTGCCATCTCCTTCTGGGGCTCCAGCTCTTCATGTTTCCCATGGTCACTGAGGTTCTGTTGAGTTTTTTTCTCAGTTTCTCTTTTTTCCTCTGAGTTTCAGTTTGGGTGACATATTTCTATGTCTACAAATTTGTTGAGATTCTCTTCTTTAATGCCTAACTTTCTGTTAGTCCCACCTAATGAATCTTTACTTTAAAAAATGTTTCTTATTTTGTATACTTTAGCTTTCTCTTCATCATGTTCATTTTTTCTTTTGACAATATTTACATATAATACCTGTACATTTTTTTTGACTCTAATTCCATACAGTTTTGGTTTCATGATTTTTCTCCTGATTTTAGATGTCATTGTCATGTTCCTGCTTCTGAGGTCATGTCTAGTACTTTTTGATTGAGTACTGAAGATCATGAATTTTATGTTGTCAACTGTCTGGCCTTCTTTGTCTTCTTTTAAAGGTCACTGGGCTTTGTTTTCCTAGGCAGTAATGTGACTTGCTGTGCAGTTTGATTTTCTTGAGTGTTGTTTAAAGTTTTGATAGGGGAAATCTAGAGTGGTTTATGCTCTAGGTCTGGTTTAGTCCACCAAGTAAGAGATGGCTATTCTGGGGTGTGTACTGAATTCCTCTAGGTGTTCAATGCAGATGCTCCACCCTGGTTAGTCAGAACTCAATCACTTCCCACCAGCATGAGCAACAGAATTGAGAGAATCCTTATATGTATTTCTGAACATTTCTTTTTCTGGTTAGCTCCTTCTTTTCCAGTGCCCTGCCCATAAATTCTAGCTGCCTCAGCCTCCATAAACTCCAGTTTCTATCTTTTTAACTCTGATAGGCCATGGCAGTCTACTTGTCTACCCTTCCATTACTTGAGTCTACAAAGTGTCCCCAGAAAGAAATGCAGGGGAGTTGCTGGGCTTGGTTGATTTACTTCCTTTCTCATAATCACAGTCATATGCTGACACTTGTCCAGTACCTGAAACACCGCTTTCATAAAATTTATCTTGTTCTATGCTTGTTTATATCAGGAAGGAAAATTTGGTGCTAGTTACTCCAATGTAGTCAGAGTTTTCTTTTTAAGAATATATATGAGGTCTGGAAATAGTCCAACTCTTGTTAATACAATGAGAATGGGAGAGTGGTTTGCCTGACATCAATGTAACCTGGCAGTCAAGGACAGTGAATGTGCATATGTGAATAATGATGACTTTACCATACTAGTCAGTGGGGGTGGTAGATGCCATTGAGTGAGAATGTGTACTGTGTGGCCATTGCATTCAAAATGACTGAGCAAATAGGGCAACAAGTCTGCATCAAATTTTGCACTAAGCTTAAACATTCCTTTGTGGAAACTATTCAGGTAATTCAGAAGGTCTCAGCTATGGGCAACTGGTGATTGGAAGCTTTATCATGACAATGTACCTGCTCATGAATCACTTCTGGTGCAGAGATTTTTGGTGAAACATCAAATCACCCAGGTGACTCAGTCCCCCTGTAGCCATTATTTGGTGCCCTGTGACTTCAGGCCTTTCCCAAAACTAAAATCACCTTTGAATGGGAAGAGATTTCAGACCATCAATGAGATTCAGGAAAATATGATGGGGCAGCTGATGGCAAATGGGAGAACTGTGTGAGGTCCCAAGGTGCCTAACATGAAGGAGACTGAGGTGACATTGTCCTATGTACAATGTTTCTTGTATCTTGTATTTTTTTCAGTAAATATCTCTATTATTTATATTACCTGGCTGGATACATTCTGGATAGACCTTACATATGCCATCTCTTTAGGAATAAATCCATTCAGAAAAAAAGTTATTTAAATGTGAATGTGTATTTCACAATTAAAAAGAGTGCAAACAAAATAAGATATATTGAATTCTTTCATAGTTCATAAATAATAAACATTAAAATAAACCCTTCTAAGGGAATAATTTGACAGGAATCAGAATTTTTCAGGCATTATCCTATTTTTTCCTTGACTTGTAAATCATTCTAAGAAAAGGAAAAAGCTATGTAAATTTTTTTAGATACTAGCAAGCTTAGTTCTGCCCATGGGAATTTGATGATAGTTGGATTTAACAGTGTGAGAATATTTTCTTCTTTGGGCATTCTGTTAGAAAAGGGAATAAGTCGGTTTTGGGTTTGTTTTGTTTTTCACATAGAATGAGGTTTCAGATTATTTTTAATTTATTCAGGTTTTATTTCAATGCTCTTTGCTACAGGTTAAATTTGGGAGACATGGTGGGGTGGGAGTGAACTATTATAAAAACACATAAATAAAAATGATGGCACTTATTTAAGAATTTCAAACTCAAAGATACTTGTTTTCCAACCCAATAGCTATAACTTTACTTTATCTACAACATGTCCCTTGCTTGACTTTTTCCTAAAGAATTATTGATTTTAACATATAATGAGTCCCCCAGAGCAAGGGACATAAAGGAAAAAATAAACAAATGGGATCTCATCGAAATAAAAAGCTTCTGCACAGCTAAAGAAAACAGTATTAAAATAAAAAGAGAACCAACTGTATAGGAAAACATATTTGCCAATAATACCTCACACAAAGGTTTAATCTCCAAAATATATAAAGAACTTACATGACTCCACTCTAAGAAGACAAGCAACCCAATTAAAAAATGGGCAAAGGACTTGAACAGACACTTCTCCAAGGAGGACATACAGAGGATTCGGAGACACATGAAAAGATGCTCAATATTGCTAGCTATCCGAGAGATGCAAATTAAAACCACAATGAGATACCACTTCACACTGGTCAGAATGGCCATCATAAACAAAACAACAAACAACAAAGGTTGGAGAGGTTGTGGAGAAAAGGGAACCCTAGTGCACTGTTGGTGGGATTGCAGACTGGTACAACCACTATGGAAAACAGTATGGAATTTTCTCAGAAAACTAAAAATGGCCTTTTGACCCAGCAATTCCACTGCTAGGATTATATCCTAAGAACTCTGAAACACCAATCCAAAAGAACCTATGCACCCCAATGTTCATAACAGCACAATTTATAATAGCCAAATGCTGGAAGCAACCTAGATGCCCATCAGTAAATGAATGGATCAAAAAACGATGGTACATTTACACAATGGAATTCTATGCAGCAGAAAGAAAGAAGGAGCTCCTACTCTTTGCAACAGCATGGATACAACTGGAAAGCATTATGCTAAGTGAAGTAAGCCAGGTAGTGAAAGACAAATACCATATGATCTCACCTTTAACGTGAACCTAACAAAACAAAGAAACAAGCAAAATATAACCAAAGACACTGAAATAGAGAACAGTCTGACAGTGTTCAGAGGGGAGAGGAGAGGGAATTTCAGGGGAAAAGGGAGGGGTTTACAGGAAGAAGTATAAAGGCACATGGATAAAAACTAAGGGTGGGTGGAAATGGGAGGGAGGAGGGGAGGGCTGGTTGGGTGGGTTGGGATGGGAGTAAAAGATAGAAAATTGTACTGCAACAACAATTAAAATAAAGAATATAAAAAATAATGATCTTTTTTCCTAAGCTACCTCTTAGAATTGGAAGTGGGAACATGTCTTTTTAAAAATTCTTTCTCCCTTTTTCTAATCCATCCATTTAAAGGAATTGAAATAATTTTATATCCTTCCTGAATAAAGATGGTGTTGCTGGCTCTACATCATTAGAATATGTTCTTGGGGCTGTTTTCCTGGACTTCCAGAAGCCAAAGCTGTATCTTTAGGACACTTCTGATGTCTGGAAGAAAATTCTGGGACCACCTCAAAATTTTGTTTACCAAAATGGGCAATAAGATCTCATTTGTTCCAAAATATTTATAATGAATACATGAAAAAAAGATTTTGTAAAGTACCTACCAAGGTGCCAATGCTTGCTATCACTGGGAAGATGGGAGAATGAATGTTTATATTTCATTCACTTCATGTTATTACATTTATGTATATGCATACTTAAAAGATTAATTATTTTTAAAAGTATTTAAGAAATAATATTAAAATTATTACACCTGTCCCATAAGGTACAAACAGAAAAAAATGCTGATAGTATTTCCTAAGTTACTGACTTTCCTATCAGCTGCATTAACAGCATTTAGTATGTATTTCAGGCATCTAATGCAGGGGTAAATGTATAGCATTCTTCCAAGCTTCCTTTGAGATCACCAAAAATAAACAGGTAGGTAAATGATGGGGGCCCTCAGTATGGAGCTCATAGGAAGATGCTTCCTCCTAGCATGAATTACTCATTAAGAAGATTCATGACATTGCTCCTGACAGCATTGAAATTCATTTTAATGGGGGTATGACCTAAAACAAACCTTTGATACCTGATCATGATGATGGGCTGTTTATTTATTTCTTCTCCTTCATTTCCAGCCTGGGTGATGATTAATGTACCTACCTTTCCCTTGATGGCTTCTGTGGACAAGGTGTGACCTTGAAAGATATCCATTGTTTTAAAGTGCTGACCCATCTAATTCCTTTCTTCCAGGCTGTCTGGGGGAGGATGCAAGAGGAACACATGAGGATAGCCCTCCACCCTGTGTGGAAGGAGAATGGTCGAATTAGGATCCTAGAGAAGCTCATTGCTCAAACCTCAGGTGAGGAATTTTCTAGGCCATCTAGGAAGCCTGTAGGCTAATAGATGACAGCTGCACCCATATTCAGGTAAAGTAGTGCCATATAAAGGAGAGCAGCTGCCTGGCAGTTCCTGCATTACCAACTTGTTTTGCTATTATTATTGTGGTTATACTTTACTATATATTTGTCCTAACTCAAACTACTATTAAATTATAACTAGATTTTAGGTAACTTGAGGACAGAGATGGTTTTTTAGAATTTTAGGAGATTTTATAGAAGTACCCTTCCTTGTAGCATGGTGCTGAGGACATGATAGTTGCTGAATACTTACTGGTATGTCAAGTCTGAAGGCTAATCACCCCATGTATAACAAGTTGCTAACACTCCATCATTGGAAGTAAATGTCAAAAACTTAGGAGTGGGGGTTTTGGTGCAAGGATATCTGGAGATAGAGGTCATTATACAGAGATTTACCAAGGGTCACTGTTTTGAGGCTATATCTTTTGTTTGACAAAGGTTACAAGAATATAGAAAGAATGGAAAAACAGAAGGAAATGGAAGACATTGGGTATCTGTCCATAGAAAGTGAGATCCATAGTGGATATATAAAGAAACACTTCACATTGTGGGAATAAAAGGGAAAGAACTGTAGTTTTAAATTTCAATGAATTTAGGAATTTTTGAGGTGCCTTTTAGAATAAAGATTCCTGGGTTTCACTTTCAGATATTCTCATTCATTTAGGTCCTGACCAAGGCTCAAAAATCTTCATTTTAATAACTATTAGAGGAAAGTAACTGTAGACACATGATACCCCCCAAAGTCAGATGCTACCAAGTGGTGGAACCAACTCTTTATTACCTGGAGAAAGTTATGATGTGTTGAATTAATGGCTTTCAAAGGCTGGGCTGCCCTGTTGTAAATTCTTGGGCTAGCTATCTCAGCACTTTGTCCATTAAGAGATACTTGTGGGCCCTACTCTCCAATTCTCAGTGTGTCCTGAGTCACTCTCTTTAATGACAGTTATGCTGACTCACTCTCTACCTCCAGAGGTTGGCAATATTGGAGGTCAACTCTTCCCAGTTCTAAGATGGTGATTAAATCCAAGATACATCTAGGTACTTCAGAAGTGAAATCCCAGGTGGGGACCTAGAAAATTAACCAAAATGCCATCTGGGCTTCCCTGGCTCTTCAAGTTTTAGGTAAATTTGACTCAAATCCAATACCAAAATTTGTACAAATCTGGCCCCTTCCTAAAGCTTAGTACAAATTCTACATCATAGTTTCTCTAAGTGCCTCTGTCTCTGGGCTGTTTCCACATGAGTCTTCTCGGTTGGGCTCCATCCCAGCAAGTCTAAAGATTCAGCCCCTTTTTAATCTCCAATAAGAAACCCATTCATGAACTTTTCAAGGCTAATAACTTCACTGAAAATCTGTGGAGAACAGAGAGGCAGTGTATTACTACATGGCAACTACCCACCATTTTATAGTTTCCCCACATTATCTTCTGTTGTATTTAATAAATCTGTGCTCCTGACAGGTGTCTTCCCTAGACATGAAGCTCACTGGGAGTTGTAACAGAGATTGTCATTCTCCCTGGGATTCTTGCCATCTGACAACAACTACCTCCATCAGAATTCTAATAAATGTATTTATTTTTCTATTTAATTACCAACAAATCTCAGGGGGTGGGGGTGGGATAATCTATGTTAGTGATTCTTTAAGGTATTTTCCCAGGAACCAGTCCAAGCTATAGAATAACCACCAAAGCTGTATAAAGAGTCTGAGTATGATGTGGAGAGGTTATACCTCCATCTAAAAACTTCAGTTTGCCCCAACTTCCCTCTTTTTCATCTCAAACCAAGGGTAGTTTCTAGTGATACAGACTATCTAGTGCACAGAACCACATGGTTCCACTAGCTTGGAGTAAGCAGCCTTGAAACTGGGATCAAGACAGCAGAGCAACCTCCTTGATTTGTTCATCCTTAAGCCCATGTCCAAATCTGTGTTTTTAACATTACTCTACATTTTTTAACATTGAGATGGTATATTACATTAAGAAACAAAGAGGAAAGAGTGTTTTCCCCAACAGTGACTTATTTACACCATTTTTGTTGATACTTTTAGCACTATAAGTATCCCAGTTTGACCTTGACCTACTTACATCATCACTTATTTTCTTTTGAAGCAAGAGGGTGAAATGATGGGAGTCAAAAGGAGTCTGGAAAGGAGTCTTAGCAACTTCCAGAGCCATGAATCAATTCCATCAAATTGCTGTGACAGTTTCTAATTTGAAATGAAAACAGAAGCAACAATTTTCTAACTAAAAGTTGACTTTCATCTTCTGCATTTTCAACATCTGCAACCCACCATCTTGAGCTAAATTTATGGAGGATGGGAGTTTACAACTGAGATTTGATCTCTGTTCGTGTTTAGTTGAGGTAGAGTCAGCATTGCTCACTTTGGATCATTCATTCATTCAGTCAATACATTTTATTAAGCAACTATTGTTCTCAGTTAAATATTAATTTTATTCAGTCATTACTATTAGCTACTTACTGTGTTAAGCACTGAATAAATACTGGTGAACAAGACATAGGACCTGGTATGAAAGCCTCTAAATAAGCAAATAGAATAATTAGAAATTGTGAGTCAGCATTATGGAGAACAACAATGAAAAGGAACTGAGATAGGGAATAAGCCTGTGCATACTTTATAGACAAGGTCATGGAAGGCTTATTTAAGGAGGTGACATTGAAGCTGATACCTAAGGGGTACAAGGAACCCGCTATATTAAGAGATATGGTGTGGTTTAAAAGGGCTTCAGGCATAGACCTTGAGGGAAAGGTACTGCTGAAGCAGTTGTGAGTGGGAGGGAGTGGTAAGAGGTAAAGGTGGCAAGAAAAAGTTCTGAACACCCAGGACTTTGGAAGACAGTGGGAAGGAGTTCTGAACTGTATATGGTGGGGAAAAGAAATGTACCAGACTAGAAGCAATAAGGCCAGTTAGAAGCTCACTAACTCCCCTGATTTTGCAGACTAGAGTTAAATATTCTTTGAAAATATGAATGTCTCACATGCTCAGTTAGCTTGAGCTACAATCCCTCTACC
Organism: Tonatia bakeri; assembly: GCA_004024845.1. Lineage (NCBI taxonomy): Eukaryota > Metazoa > Chordata > Mammalia > Chiroptera > Phyllostomidae > Tonatia > Tonatia bakeri. The sequence continues at coordinate 36,988 of PVIA01008966.1, forward strand.
CCTCAGTAACTAGGAGAGTGCTATACACAGGGTACATGTGAAGGATTCTTTTAGGGGCTTGCCAGAAAGACCACATAAAAGAGAATATTTTATCTGGTATTTTCTCTTACTTTACCACATAATCTTACCTGAATAGAGTTAGGAGCATTTTTCTGTGAATTATTCATTTCAGCACATAGCCTGTAAAACATCTAATGTCTCTAACCTTTTGGGACCATGGGGCTTCCCCAACCAATATTTAGAGTGAAACCTCTGTGGTAGCACTTTACCAATTTATCCCCTCAGCTCTTTTTCAGCTCTTGGCTCATGTAAGTAAGGAGGACAGCATGCTCTTCTGGGAATGCACAGCACGGATATATATTTTTTACTATCGCAGCAGAATTGTTTTGAATACACTTCGGCCATGAGGTTAAAGCTCTCCACAAGGAATACTTCAGCAATAATTCTGCTGCCCTCTAGCTGAGCGCTGAAATCCCTGTGGAATGCTGGCATTACCCTTCAACAATGGTTCTGAAATGACTTTACTCACTTGCCTGGTCTTTCTATTCCCATTGAAATTCTTCCAGAATGCTCACAGTAACCTTCAGTCAGATGCCAGAATAACTTTTATGTTCTGGAAAGGTTTCTGTAACAATTTATTACAGAATGCAACACAAGCTTCTTTTTGGTGAAGAGATCTCATGGGTGCAGGTGGTTAAAATCATCCTAGTGGATATCCTGTGGTTAGTTTTTTTTTCAGCTTTACTGATAACTCTGAGAAATTGTTTGGAGGGATTTTGAAAAGACTAGTATAATGTGTAGATGAAAGGGCTGGACTTCCTTGTTAGACTTTGCTGCCATTACTACTACTATTATTATTATTACCTTTTCTTCCAATTACTATTTTCAGGGATATTAGATCTTGAGTCTTGGCTCCAACACTTATATTGAATAAAAGCCAGGAAGCTTAGTCAGAAACAAAATGTATTCTAGTAAGCTGACCTCATACTTGAACAGCACATAGAAATCACATTACTTTCAAAATTCAAAAGCTTGGGACTATATATATATATATATATTTATCTATTAATACTTATTCTGAAAATATTTATTAAGCATCTACTATGTGCCAAGTTTGTACCAGGTACTAGGGGCACATGGATGGACAAGATAGTCATGGAATTTGCAACATAGCATGGCCTGTGTTAGTATTTGTAACTTCATTTGGAGATAGAATCAGGATAAATTATTTTCATGTGGCTAAACATATAAAATCTATACTATGTGGTTGTATTAGTTACCTAGCTCTGCTATAAAAAACTTGGTGGCTTGAGAGCATAAATTATTCTCTCACAGATCTGGAGACTAGAAGTCCAAAATGAAAGTCTCAGCAGGGCCATGTTCACTTCAAAGGCTTTAGAGAGAAATCCTTCCCTCTTCCAGCATCTCCTGGCAGCTCCTGGCACTCCTTGGCTTGTGGCAGCAGGACTCCAAACTCTGCCTCTGTCTTCACATAGACTTCTTTCTTTATGTCTTCATATGATCTTCTTATAAAGACACTAACTATAGATTTAGGGCATATTCTAATCCAGGATTACCTCACCTTAATGACTGAATTTGCAAAAGCCTTATTTCCAAATAAAATCACATTCAGAAGTTCCCAGTGAACATGAATTTTTGAGGGACACTATTCAACACAGTGCAACACTAGGTTTATTTTATTAAAGCAATTAATGTAGCCCTGGCTGGTATACCTCAGTGGATTGAGTGTGGGCCTGCGAGCCAAAGGATTGCCAGTTCAATTCCCAGTCAGGGCACATGCCTGGGTTGCAGACCATGTCCCTAGTGGGGACATGTGGGAGGCAGCCACACATTGATGTTTCTTTCCCTCTCTTTCTCCCTCCCTTCCTCTCTCTCTAAAAATAAATAAATAAAATCTTAAAAAATAATTAATGTAAAGGTTTCCCCCATGTATTTGCTTGTAGATACGCTCACAAAAGCATGTAAATGTGATATAGTTGTACATAAAATGTACGTAAAATCTATGTATGTAAATGTACATAAATGAATGGATGTGATCTCATTATATCACTTTTTTAGTGTATTATTTTTTCTTATTTCCCATTTTTGGTTTCTTCTTCCTTCTGACCCATTAGTCTATTTTACATCACTTGTCTTGAAGTAACCTATTTTAACAATCTAGTCTATCTACTTACAAATTGTTTCATTTTCATATAACATACAAATACATTCACATGTATAGACATGTACATACTAGACCTGTCCAGAAAGTAGCCAGGCATGTAACATGAAAAACAGAGACATTTCTTGAAGAAGATACAAGAAACATTGTTCATAGAACAATGACACCTCAGTCCCCTTCAAAGTAGGCACCTTGGGACTTCACACAGTTCTCCCAACATCTTGTACACTGTTCAAAACACTGCAAAATCCCTTGTTGGAATCGCTATCAGCTGCCCCATTATATTTTCCTGAATCTCATTGGTGGTCTGAAATCTCTTCCCTTTTAAAGGCGATTTTAATTTTGGGAAACACCAGAAGTTGCCAGGTGCCACTCTAGGCTGTAGGGGAACTGGGTCATCTGGATTATTTGATGTTTCCCAAAAAACTCTGCATGAGATGAGATGCATGGTGTGTTATCATAATGAAGTTGCCAATCAACAGTTTCCTATGGCTGTGGCTGTTTTCATCTTATCACCTTTCTCAATCAATGAAGAACATTGAGGTAGTACTCTTGATTAATTGTTTGACTTGGAGGTACATACTAGTAATGGACAATACCTTTCTGATAAAACACACACACACACACACACACACACACACACGAGTTAACATGGTCTTGATCTTGCAGCAGCTTTGCCACATCTTTGGGTGCAGAGAACTAAGCAAATTCCATTGGGATGACTGGGTCTTCATTTCTGGATCATAGCCATAGACCCATGATTCATCTATGGTTTTGACCTTCTTGAGGAAATCTGATTCATTGGTAGTGGTTTGAATCAAGTCATTAGCAACTGCATCACAATGTTCTTTCTGCTCTGGTAGCAGAAACCATGGAATGAATTTGCCACAGCATGTTTCATTCCAAGATCCTGAGCCCAAATCTCAGACATAGTAGTTTTTGGAATCCCTAGATCAGTTTCAAGTTCTTACACTATCAGTCACTGATCTTTGTGGATTACAGCCTGTACACATTAAACATTCTCAGGTATTTTGCTTGTTGCAGGCCTTCCAGAATGTGGATCACTTTCAACAGATTCTTGACCATCTTTGAAGCATTTGTGCCACACTTTTATTTGCACTGCACTCATTGCATTGTCCCTGAAAGCTTTCTGAATCATCTGAATAGTTTCTGTGGAGGAATGTTCAAACTTAATGCAAAATTTGATGCATATTTGTTGCTCTACTCTCTCAGTCATTTTGAATGCAATGACCATACAGTATACATGCTCACTCAATGGTGTCTACTGCCCCCACTGACTAGTACAGTGAAGTCATCATTGTTCATGCATGAGCATCCCAGTCCATTCTCCTTTGCTGCCAGGTTACATTAATGTAATGCAAACTGTTCTTGTTATGTTAACAATGGCTGGACTTCTTCCAGACAGACCTTGTGTACATGTTTAGTGTTTTGGAAGCATTGTTTTTTTTAAGTGAGGTTATATTGTTGACACATTTCTATCTCTGCTATTTCTCTCTCCAATGAAGTATTACATCCAAGTATATTTCTAATTTATTCTTTTTTAATTTCTGTATTATATTCCATAGTTACCCATTTCTTTGCTGATAGGTATTCCATATATTTCAGTTTATTTTTGTTTTATTTTATTTTTTTTGCCACTAACAAAAATACAATAAAATATCCTCTATATTGATGCTTATCTTTCTGCAAGATACAATTCTGAAAAGTGTAATTCTTGCATTTTGGTGACAAAATATTTTCCTTCCAGTATAGTGAGTCTAAAGTACTATAATAATACTCTTATTTTAATTTGCATTGTCCTGACTAGTTTGAAGATGGTTTTCTATGTCAGATGGCTATTTAAATAGACTCTTTTTTGAAATGCGTCCTTATGTCCTTTGCCTGTTTTCTGTTGGGCTGGGTTTTTTTTCTCTCCTTGTGACTTGCAGAGCACTGTATATATCATAGATATTACACCTCTGCTTGTTCTTTGCTTTGTCCCAACTGATGGTTTGTTCTTTGACTTTGCTTATGGTTTCTTTTGCTGCACAAAAGTTTTAAATTTATATATAGTCCAATGTATGTACATTTTCTCTTATAGCTTCTATATTTCTAGTCTTGATTAATATCTTTTTTGCATCTCTCTACATTATATATGTAATGTCTTAAATTTCCTCACAAAAGAAAATTTTTGGTACTTCAACATTTATTCTTTTTGTTATAAATTTAAACTCACAACTTAACTCGTAATTTTATGAGGAATACATTAAAATCAATAAAGTTTACAAAAGATATAACAAATATCTGTGTACTCATCACCAGGAACAAATTTCAGCACTTTTTCTTTATATTTAAAGCTCTACCTAATCCAGTTCCCTGCCTTGAGTCTTATATCAGTTAGATTTCTTTTAATTGGTTAGTTTTGCTGAATAACATACTACTCCAAGAACTTAGTGTTTTAAAACAAGTATTTATATAATTCTTCTTTATATAGACAATTCTATGAGCCAATAATTGGTGTTGAGCTTAGCTGCATTATTCTTTTGACTTTGGCTGAATTCATTCATGAATTAAGGTCAAGTGCCAACATGACTAAGTACTGGTTAGTTTAGGATGGCCTCAGTCTGGCTGGCTAAGCCCTGATACACCTGACTCTCATATTCCAGCAGACTAGCCAGTCTTGGTCATATGGGTGTGTGGGCAGGGTTCCAAAAGGTAAGGCCAAAGCATCCAAGGCCTTTGGAAACCCAGGCTCAGAACTGACACACTCTCCCTTCCATTGCACTTTATTCCTCACAAGAATTTCAATTTTAATTTGTAAATTATACCTCAATAAAGCTGGGAAAATGGTTTATTTCTTACACATTTTTCCTATCCTATCACCTCAGGTTAGAACAACAAATGAGTTTTCTTCATTTTCATGTTGATGCAGTCATTCCAATTTTAATGAATCAGCAGATAATATAATTCACAATGAGTCATTATTCAAAGGAGACTAACTTTTTGGTTTGATGTTCTCTATTCATGGAGTCTAGTAAATTACCATGGAATATTGTAGAACAGTTTAATTTTTAAATATTTATTTATTTATTTATTTTCAGTGAAAGAGAAACATCGATTGGTTGCTCTCACATATGCCCCAAATGGGGATTTAACCTGCAACCCAGGCATGTGCCCTGACCGGTAATTGAACCAGTGACCTTTCACTGTGTAGGATGATGCCCAAAGAACTGAGCCACACCTGTCATTCTATGATTGAATTAATAATAAGGGAGCATATCATGTATCTGTGGCAACCAAGATAAGTGAAACAATCTTAAATTTAAATATTTTTTACCAGTTGTTAAACTATGTATTAATACAAAATAAGTTTAATTTTATATTTTAAAATTCAAGACATATTCATAGAATAGAGCTGAATTTACCAAAAGTTTTGCAAAACTTACATTCTCTTGAGGATTACATTATAAAGTACATCAAAATGCAGTAATTGGAAAAAAATTGTTAATATGTGAATTAAAAGAATCCTGATTAAATTCTATGAGCTGAAAATTCTTAAAAGCATAATTTTATATCATTATTTTAAGTATTATTATTAGTTATAGGAGGCAATAATATAATATATGGGTGCAATGGAACATGTAAATTGAAGGTTTTGTGCAACATTTAGACCTTTTCAATATAAATTTTTTCTTAATGGTAAAAGATAATACACTTGAAATAATATACAGTGTCTGGCACAATTAATGCCTCTTTTTATTACAAAATCTTTTATTACAAAGTCATAAGCATGTAACTCTCTAACATCACAATATCACACTCAAGCACACCATATGACATTTTAGGTGAAATGTTCAAATTAAAACTGTAAATTATTACACCCATATTATTACCCTACCAACCACACTCAAGCTGGCCCTCCTTCTGCCAGACCCTATGTATAGCTATACTCCCTTTACATTGAAAAAACTCAAAATGATGATTGAATTAATAATAAGGGAGCATATGTATCTGTGGCAACCAAGATAAGTGAAACAATCTTAAATTTAAATATTTTTACCAGTTGTTAAACTATGTATTAAAACAAAATGTATGGTTTGGAAATATGGCTGCTGGAATAATAATAGGGAAATCATTGGGTCAGGATGCTGGGATTCAGGAACTATCTTTCAGTCCTGAATATCCTGAGATAATATTTTAACAGAAAAACAAGTTTTGTTGTCATATGGATCTGGTTCCAAATTTAGGTTTTCTGTTTTCTACCTGCTTTTACTTGAAAAGGTAAGTTTTAAAACTTCCTGAACAATTATTTCCTTATCTGTAAATTCTGAAAAATTACCTCATCCTCATGATATTAAGGATTAAATAAAATAACATAAATAAACCCTTTGACTAAAAGCCTGGCACACTGTAAATATCTAAGGCTTCAAAGTCCAATGCTTCAATTTGTTCTCTTCCAAATAGGGACATGATGCTTACTGTGGAACACTGCAGCCCAGTGCTTAAGAACATGGAATTCCACTCTGGGAAAGCTGGGTAAACCTCCAGCTGTGCCACTACAAAGTGCGGCAACTTGTGCCAAGTTAGGTTTGGATAAACTGAAGTTTCAGTTTTGGCTTTGGTATTCATCCCTAGTCTGCTATTTTTGGCCTTAGGTTTTGGACAGCCAATCAGCAAAATGCCATTTTCAAGGTCACTTCTGAATTTGTGCATGATCAAATAAGTTAATATCACACCTAGTCAGCAAAATAATATTTATAGAAGCAAGGTATGTCTTTCAGATGCATTGCTAGTTTTTGTGATAGTTTGGATTATTATTCAGGAAATATTCCCTCTTCTCCCCTCCCTATCAATGTTGGGCTTGGCCATGCGATGTGCTTTAGACAATAGGATGTTAGTGATTGTGATACAGGCAAAGGCTTGGAATATGCTTGTGTAGTTAGGCTTGCCATCTTGCACCTCTGCCACTGCCATGAGAAGAAATTCTGAGCTGCTGCTGCTCCATCAGCCTGGGGTCCAGAATGCCCACCTGTGGAGGAGACCTGAGCCCAGGCTGCAGCAAGGAGCCAAGTTCAGCTAGTCCTGCTGCTTGGACAGAATCACCCAGACTGGATCAGCTGACATACAGCCAACCTACACATATACAAGCAAGAATAAATACTTGTAATTTTTAAGCCAATGAATCTTAGGGTTGGTTGTATAGCATAGCTGTCTAATACAGTTTATGATATTCACTTTTCCTTTTTCTTAAAGGTTTTATTTACTTATTGTAGGGAGGGAAAGGAAGGGAGAAAGAGAGGTAGTGGAGCATCCATGTGTGAGAGAAACATTGATCACACACCCCTAATTGGGGACTGGCCTGCAGCCCAGGCATGTGCCCTGATGGGGAATTGAACCAGTGACCTCCTGTTTCACAGGCCAGTGCTCAATCACTGAGCTACACCAGCCAGGGTGAATATTTACTTTTAAATATAGGTAATCATTCGCAATTTAACTTGCAGTGAAACTATTCTTAAGAGCTATATCTCATAAAATTCTATTATTCAGTTGACATATAAATGCATGTTATTAAAATAAGAGTTCTACAATGATTAACAACGATTTTGAAAGCTGTTGATATTTTTGCACAAAAATATTTACATATTTGCAATGTGAATATTAATAAGGGGTTCCTTAGATAACTTTAGGAAAAATATATTCTTTGATCTAACAAATGCTTATAAAAGTTAAAATAACAATATAAAGCCAATTAATAAAGATTAAATTATAGCACAATTCTAGTCTTTGTAGAAATGTTTGGTGTACTGATATTTTGTATTTTAAATGAATAACCATTAAGACTTGAGTTAAGTTAGAACTACTTAAATATGGAAAAGTTATCTGAATAAGCAAGTGTGATCATTTTAGAGTGACTTGAGCTCCAATAAAGATTTCCATGAAATCTCATAAGGTACTTGTTATCATCATCATCATCACCGTATCTTTACTGCATCAGGGTAATTTGGTTGAAATTTTAGTCAAAACTAATAGGAGCAGACTCTGGCTGCTTGAATTAAAAGAATATTTATTAGAAGAATATTGAACAACTGATAGAAAAAACAGGCAATCCACATCCAGATATGCAAGGAGTTCTGGTAGTTCAAGTTGTGGTTCAGGGGTGTAAGAAGAGGAAATTTCCCAATTGTCTTTCCAGGGTGCTTCTTTTGTAGTGAATGAGCTCAAACCATTTCCTATCTCTTTGCTACTTTGTTCAAGATTCAAATTCCAGAAAGTGAGCAATTGTATAGCCTAGCCAGGAGAAGATAGAGAACCCCTAGGGACCATTGGGAAACTGTCACTTCCATGTAAGATTTCAGAAAGTCATTACTAGAGAAATTGGAATGGATACTGGTCAGCCAAAAGATACCACCTCACCATTGTATTTATTGTTATTATGAATATATTTGCCATCATCATCTTTATTTTCATTTGCTAGAAGGTTGAAGGAGATGTATGCTTGAGACCCATCTCTAAAGAATGTTGTGAGAGCTCAGGACTAAGATGGAATTTATGGCTGTGCAGGACTCAAACAACCAGAAACCCCTGAGCAGAAGTAGAGACATGTCAGATATGGACCAATTTGGGACACCTGTTCACAGGACATTGAAAATGAGGATAGTTTTTGCTGTTGGGGACTGCCCTGCCTGGTCTCAGGAAGCTGTGGCCCCCTGTGACTTAGGCTGAGTGAGAGACCTCCAGACCAGGAACCACTAAGGAGACAAAACTTATTTCCCTGGCATGGACACTACCTGTTCTGTGCTTGGCCTTTAATGCTTGATCAGTTAACCAATGACGGGTAAGACTCCTCAAGGAAGGGGCAACCTAAGACAGGTGCTGATCATGTAAAGGTCTCTGGAATGAGACTCATGGGGCTGTGGAAATGAAGGGGCTGTGGAAAGGAAGGGGTGACCGACATCAACCCCTGCCCTCTCTAAGCCTAAGTCTTTGTACTTAAATGTGAGAAATCCAAGTCTCCTGGCTGCCTCTGTCTCTGGCCCTTCTCAGGGCTAAGCAAACAGCCAAAGGGGCAGCTCAGACTGGAGACGGCGGACCCCCAGGGTAATCAGGCCTGGGACATAGAATATGCAAGATCCTGTGAGATCTGTTTGCTGGAGGATGTTATTAACTTGGAATTTAAAGGCACAGACAGGAAACCAAAACTAGCCCTTTGAGCCATGTAGTCCTTTCATATGATAAAACTCCAATCTCTGCCCGGAATCACAGCAGGAATTCTGTTAGCATCTTTGTAAGTTGCCTGTTTCCTTTGATCCTTTCTGCCAGACTGTGAATCCACAAACTGAGTCTACTTTCTCAATAAAAACCCACTGGGGTAAAGGAACAGCGTGCTCCCCACTAGAGGGGGTGGCCATGTTCTCTATATCCCCACAGAATCATGGAAGAATTCTGTGCATTATGCATGTTTTAATGAACATCTGTAGCCGAGATGAATACCGCGGGAAGGTATTCTTTCACACTATGCTAATACAGACAATTGGTCAGTATACAAACCTGGGTTTCTCCAAGAGGGTGTTATAGCTTCCTCCAAGGCTTCTGCCAACAACATGAGAAGATTCTTCTTTCTTCCCTGTTGAGCAAGTTCTGTTTCACCAAACATTTTACACTGGTTCTAGCCAATGTCTCCATATTAGTATCTTATTCTTTCTTACCAATACTTCAATTATATTATCTTGGATATTTATTTAACCAGTTAATTATGATGCCCTACATACTTTGGAAATGGCTGTAGAAAAGGCAGAACAAAAGAGATGCCCATGCTTTGGAGCTTAATATGGAAAGCAGATTAAACAAATATTGTGCAAATTGATCACAATTTTTTTTATCCTAATTGTTGTTCAAATACAGTTTTCTGCCTTTTACAGTTTTGATAAAAGTGCCTTGAAGGAGACATGCAGGGTATGATGACAATGTACACACAATGGGTACCTAACAAACATGGAGGGTCAGTGAAGAGTTCTGTCAGAGCTAGAGTCTAAGCAGAGAAATAAAGTTTGAATAGGAATTAGCTAAGTTAGGAGGGGTTGGATGAAGGGGGAAGGGCTTGAAGAAGGAACAAGTATGACAACCAGGAGGTGGGAAGTAGTTTAACTCTTTGTAGAAATCTTAAAACAACCAGAGTTCCTTGGTTACGGTGAGTAGAAGATATTGGTAAGAGACAAGATTTCACTTTCTTTCTCCAATGCTAAGGACAAGAACTTTCAATACCTGAGGATGTCTATTTTTACCAACTGTGTCCATCTTTACAACCTTTTAGGAAGAGGATAGAGGGAGAAAACAGAAGTGTTGAAAGAAGAGGATGTGGGGTAATTTTGGTGCATGCTCCATAAATGCATTGGAAAACCACAACTCTGCCTGTCTCATTTCAGCTCAGTGTTTCACCTCTTAAGCTTCAGTGACTAGTCACAGATGCAAATAACATCCAAGTTTTGAGTCATTCCCACCTTTTCAAAATTCATTTGAAGACTTGTCATTTTTCCTTTGTTGCATGCTTAGAAAAATTTCAGAGAAACAAACCAGGCAGAGCACTTATATGTTCATACTTCCCTCTAGCCCAGGGAAGTGTTTGCAGTCAAGTGGGCCAACTCTCACTTGTCATACTGAATCCTTTATTGCAACAAAATATTATTTTAAAGCTGCACTAACAGTAATTAGAAGCAATTGAGTTTTATCAACTAACACAAACTATGGGATTTTGAACCTGGATTTTAGCTGGTATTTTAATGAAGTGTGTGTTAACAACCCCAAATCTTCTGTCAGTCCAGCAGCTGAGTTGCATATACAGACCTTTGATGGAGGGACCATGTGTTAATGCTCAGAGGCGTCAGGATCATGTGTTGGCTCCACACATTTACTCTTCACAGAGCTGTCTCTCGGGACTGTTTTATTATTTTTTCTTCTCGCGATGAATATTCTGATAATCCCACATTTGTTCTTATAAAATTTTGGAGTTAAAGATGATTGTTCCCATGTGCACATTTTAATAATAGATATTTAGATGTGAGTTATGCTGACATTTTTTTTCTTTGCTCAATTGTCTTTTTTTCAGCCTGAGATGCTAAAAGGACACATGGTTCAGAGTGTTAGGACTTGTTCAGTGAAAAGTAGGAGGTTGAGAAGGAAAAAGAAAAAAGAAAGGAGAAAGATGACTCCCTAATTTGAAATAAACACTTTTAGTGAATTAAGAATCTGGAGGAAGCAGAGAAGCTTCTGCCTCTCAGCTCTGGGTACCTTCTTCTGCATCACACTGCCATATGGGCCATTGTCCCGTGCTCATGCTCAGCCAGAACACAAAGTGTCAATCTGGAAGAAAGTTCAATCTGGAAACATCAGTGCTGCCAAGACTATTGCAGACATCATTTGAACATGTCTGGGACCCAAGTCCATGATGAAGATACTTTTGGACCCAATGGGAAACATTGTGATGACTAATGATGGCAATGCCATTCTTCAAGAGATTAAAGTTCAGTATCCAGCAGCCAAGTCCATGATTGAAATTAGCCAGACACAGGATGAAGAAGTTGGAGATGGGATCACATCAGTAATTATTCTTGCTGGGGAAATACTGTCTGTGGCTGAGCACTTCTTAGAGCAACAGATGCATCCAACATTGGTGATCAGTGCTTACTGAAAGGCATTGGATGATATGATCAACACCCTCAATAAAATTAGTATTTCCATTGACACTAATAACTGAGATATGATGCTGAACATTATCAACAGCTCTATTACTACCAAAGCAATCAGTTGGTGGTCCTCGTTGGCTTGCAACATTGCCCTGTATACTTTCAAAACTGTACAGTTTGAGGAGAATGGTCAGAAGGAGATTGGCATCAAGAAATATGCAGGGGTAGAAAAGATATCTGAGGGTATTATTGAAGACTCATGTGTTTTATGAGGAGTCATGATTAACAAAGATGTGACCCATCCACAAATGCAGCACTATATCAAGAACACTCACATTGTGCTGCTGGATTCTTCTCTTGAGTATAAGAAAGGAGAAAGCCAGACTGACACTGAGACCACACAAGAGGAAGATTTCACCTGATCCTTCAAATGGAAGAATACATCTAGCTGCTCTGTGAAGATATTATTCACAGAAAATGTGGTCATCACAGAAAAGGGCATCTCAGATTTAGCTCAGCACTACCTCATGCAGGTCAATATCACAGCCATCTGCAGAGTCTGGAAGACAGACAATAATCACGTTGCTAGAACCTGTGAGGCCTGGATAATCAGCCGACCAGAGGAACGGAGAGAAGTTGATGTTGGGATAGGAGTGAGCCTGTTGGAAATCAAGAAAATTGGAGATGAGTACTTTACATCTCTAATTTTCTTTACACTCATATCCAATGGCTTGTACCATCCTCCTCCAGGGGGCAAGCAAAAAGACTCCCTTGGAAGTAGAGTGCAACCTCCAGGACGCCATGCAAGTGTGTCGCAAGTTCTCCTGGACCCTCAGCTAGTGCTAGGGGGTGGGGCCTGTGAGATAGCTGTGGCCCATGCCTTGACAGAAAAATCCAAGGCCATGACTGGTGTGGAGCAATGACCATACAGGGCTGTTGCCCAGGCCCTAGAGGTCATCCTTCATACCTTTATCCAGAGCTGTGGAGCCAGCACCATTCGTCTATTTACCTCCCTTCAAGCCAAGCATACCCAGGAGAACTGTGAGCCCTGGGGTGTAAATGGTGAGACAATACTTTGGTGGACATGAAAAAACTGGGCATTTGGGAGACACTGGCTATGAAACTGCAAACATACAAGATAGTAGTTGAGATGGCAGTTCTGCTGTTGTGGATTGTTGACTTCATTTCAGGCCACAAAAAGAAGAGTGTTGACCAGAGTTGGCAAGGTAGGGCTCCTTATGCTGGCTGGGAGTGAGTGGTGGGCAACATGACCTCAACACACAGGGACAACAGTCTCCCCCTTCACTGAGCCAGACTGCCGGGACACTCTGGGTATCTTTGTTTGGAAGGGATCAAGTTAAGGGCCAGCCCTAGTTCCTTTCTGTCCAAGCTCAGTTTGCAAAGGGCACTAACATGCAATTCTTCTCTGTTGTAAGCTTTCCATTTAGTTTGCTTCCTATGATTAAATCTAAGTCATTTGGGAAAAAAACAGAATTTGGAGAAAGCAGGGCAGATTCCCTTTAGAAAGAGAGCTCCAAACCTTTGCCAAAGGGCTCCTCAATTAGACATTTTCAAAGAATAACCTGCTCCACACTTATGCCTACACAACCCATAAGTGTGAGGGAGTTAATACCTATGGGGTCTCCCTTGACCATCAAGCAATGGGAACTGACAGCTTCCCCATTTCATCATCTGAGCTGATGACTGGACACACATTTTAGAAGAATTCTCAGATAGGCACATGAAATTGAGAACCAGAACGTATAGTAGTGGCTGATACAATGTGTCCTTGTATGAACTTTCCTTTCTTCCCTGTCTATTCATCCTAACATATCTGATCCCTGGAATCACATTTTGAATAAATTACTGTCTCAGGCATTGCTTTGAGGCTAATACAATTGGTACTAGGGGAGTTTCCAGACTGCAGGTCCTTAGACTGGGATTTTTGAGTCAGATCCCTCACTAGCCAGACTATAGCAAAAACCCCATTGCTGATTGGAGTGGTGATAATACGTTGCAACATCATGATTACCAAGATGCTTAGCTATAGTGGATTGAGATAGTGGTTAGGCTTATTTAAGGATGTGACAATTGAGTTTTATCAGGACTATGGTAGCCATAGGATTGGGTAGCTGGCTGGTATTTGTTAACTCTCTGAAAGTCTTGAAAAGAGAAAATTACAGATATGAGGTTGGTACACTGGACTGTGTTGTCAGGGTGTTGTGGGAAGTCAGAGGGCTAGGGAGGTGGGAGTGATAGAATGTATTGCTACAGAAGGACAGGGATGCTACCTCCCACTCTGTTTCCTGGGAAGTCGTGGTACACAACACCTTCACTGAGGGGTGTGGAATTGACTGGGAAAGGCCTCTAGCATCCCTGAAAGGCTCATAACATTTGCAGGCTGCATGGACCATAAAAGATACTACCATGAAATGAAACTCCCTGGAATGTAGTTTAGGCCTGTATAATTATCCAAAAGGGCAATAAGACCAGAATGGCTAGCAAGATACCAGAACCTGAAGATCTGTGCTGGTGGCTGATAGATTATGGGAGATAAACTATTAAATGCTAGGGCATAAGTGCACTTTTATAACCCAAACTAATTGATAGTTAGTAATCAAAATCTTGACATCAGTTACTAATATAGAAAGTTGTAGACCTCACCATTTCCAGACCATGGACCATGGACATTATACTCTGGGAGGTCTCTCAGCAGGCAGTAGGGGGATGGAGGATTAGTGAACCCATATCCTTAGCCTCTATTGACCAGAGTTTGTGCCCCAAGGACCGTGGCCAATACAGGACACAGTGCTAGTTTGCTGCTCACTGTTACCAACCACTGAAGGTTTTGTATATTCTATATAATCGATGCGCAATTTGATAAGTTGTTTAGGGCTTACCATGCAATATTTTTGGCAATGTGCTAAACTCTCTGACTTTGAAAAAATTACCCATGCCAGTTTCTGACCTCAATGACTTTTCAAAATCTTTTAAAAGTCCCTATCTCTTTTCACCTTTCCTCCCTCCTTCACTTCTTTTCTTTCCTTCCATTTAATCAGTGAAATTCTCTCATGCAAAAGCTTTTAGTCAACTAATTGCATCACTCAGCTAAAAAAACTTGAGAAAATTCTGTGAGTTAAAGTGCCCTTAAGAGAAAAAAAATCTGACTAACAAGGATTTAGAGCATCAGTGTCATGTGGACATTATCTATTGAATTTCAGCGCCATCACAAAAATATATTATTTAAGTGGGATTTTTTTTCTGTTCCTAGTAAAATTACCATAGCCTTTCATTGAATGCTTCAGAAGCTTGTAACTTCTCCCTCATTTAAACACAGCTTCTCTCTCTTCTGTTGTATTTTGCATCACTTAACCCAGTGGAGTGTTTTCAGACAAAGGCTCCCTAAACACAGGGGCCCACGTGGTGGCTCTCTGGCATTCATGGTCAGTATTGCTTTTGAAGACCATCTGCCTGTCATTTGTTTGCTGATTGAGTTAGTGCACCTAATAATATATTTTTTTACTGGGCTGTGCTAGCCAATGAAAAGGAAATTATACACTCGACAGATGGGTCACAAACCTTCCTACCTTAGTGCAGCTACTTCTTGAGTTAGTTAAAAGCAATCATTAAAGCAGATTATAAACAGAATAATAGCCTTTTTATAAATGGTTTTCACAGTGGTTACTGGTTGTGGTGCCAAACACGATGGTATCAGGGCTTCCTCTCTTTGTTTATAGGGTGTTCTTATAAGAACAGTCTGAGTGATGAGGAATATGGGGATGAAGACAAGGCAAGCAGCTGGTGGTCATGAGGACCAGATGATGAAGATCGTGTATATGAGGAGTATCTGGGCTCACATTAGCTTGATATAGCATGTGCTATTTGGAAACAAATGGCAGTATTATGAGAAAGGCTTGGTGCTCTCACTCTGCTTTTACCTTGCAGCAGAGGAAGTAGGGGCAGTACATGCTATCACAAAAGAAAATCCCAAATAGTCTTACTTTCCACAGGAAGAAAGATGGAGACTCTGAGGGTCATCAGCACAGGCATCACATAAATGGACAACAAAATTCAAATCTCCTGGACTTAATATCAGTTCTTTCTCAGATGTTTGTTCCCTTCAAAAACTGGTAACTTCCTGTACTTGGAAACCCTTACATCATGAAAATCCACCCTGTTTTTAAAGAAAGCAAATCTCTCTGATCACGATGTTATTAAATTAATTGTAGGTATATTCAAAGAGCATGAAAGCAAATCTTTTCTGGAAAAATCATGTTGCAAAGGATTATTCTATTTGCCCCTAAACAATGAAGTTGCATCTATTACTGGGAACATAAACTACAGTGATAGACTTTTCGGTTTTGCAGGAATAGACTTGACGTTTGAAAACTTATAATATGCGAGAAAACATTTATCACAAAGATGTGCTTATTCTACTTTGAAAACAAATGGATTTGGAGTCAAAAAACAAAACAAAGGAAGAACTGTGGAGCACAGTAACTGCTTTGTGAATTACTCCTGTAATTGTGCATGTAAATTACTAGCTCATTTTCTCCCCGATCCTAATTTCAAACCTCAAGTGAGTTTTTAGCAATATACTTGCCTTGATTTTGGTATAAGGACACTTAATGTGTTGCTGAGGGTGCTGAGATGAAAGTGACAGCAGTGTGAATATGGATGGAAAATATTTGGGGGGAAATGGGATCGCTGGGAACATGAACAGAAGGAAGAAAGACCAGGTGCTGCTGAGAACCTCCCATCATTCAAAATCAATGGTCTTTTACACTTTTCCAAATGATGAACTTTAATAAAGTATTTTAATATCAGTTTCTGGCTTTGTTCAGCATTTTGAACCTATATGTTGATGATTTTCCAAAGTTTATCTGATACTGAAGTTTTTCAGAGATATGAAAAACTTCATACTTTAGGGATTAGTAGGGAATTCTGGGGAGATGACACCATGATAGGCAACATGAGGGGTGGGAAGCAGTGAGTTTCAGTCGTCAGTGGCTGTGATCCTTGGTCACTCTCATTCTGTGTATCAGATAGGTCTCAGTGTAGCCAGATGCTTGCCCAGATGCAGCCTCAGTGGAAGAGCTGTGGACCCTCAAATTAATCGCGGAAATCTTTCTACTTTCTGTGTATCTTCTGGCAACCCACTGATGCTTGAATCCTCATACCTGGAGATCAATTCTGTAGTCAATTTTGTCTGCATTTAAAATGCATGGTTCCAAAAGGGTTTTCAGTTGTAACTTAATTAGTCCTTTGTGTATGCATGTGAATGACTTTTTGGACATATTCCTGGATTTTACAAGGGGTACATATGATTTTACAAACATACTGGAAACCAAAGAAAATGGGAGATACCTTTAGGAAGAGGGGCAATCAAAGGGCCAGGAATGATAAGGTGCAAAATCTGAGAAGACAACTTTAAAACCTGCTCTCCTATTCTCATTATGGACTACAAGGAATTTTAACTTCATTTCTATCACTTTTTAGGGCCTTGGCAAGTCAGCCCAGAAGGACATTTTTTTCTTGTCTTTATTCTTCTTCTTTTATTGTTGTTCAAGTACAGCTGTCTCCATTCCACCCCCCAGCCAACCCCACCTCCCACCCTTGATCCTACCTCTTTGGCTTTGTCCGTGTGTCCTCTATACATGGAACATTTTGACCATGAAACATTCTGAATTGGTTGTGGCTTTCTTTCTCCACAAGGTTTACATCCTGAGTAAGTTACATTGGCAGGTGACTCAAAGACAAATGTGTGTGGAAAGACCCTAAGACAATAAAACCCTTACTCTTACTGTCTTCTCCTGGAGGTACCTGCAATGCCTTCAGGGCTGTCCCCTGCCACCTGCCCTGACAAGCACTAAGTAGTCATCTCGCTGCAGGCCATTTCAGTAGGACACATCAAGTTAGGAACAGCTTCCCTCTCCATCTCATACCTAACTCTCCTTTTCAGCTTGATGTCACAGGAATTTAATTCTGAGCAGGATTTAAATAAAATCAGAATCTGTCTGTGCCAGAGGAGACATGTTGGCTATGAAATAGAATTTGTCAGTTGGGTCACTTGCTAGTTAGCCCCATTTCCCTCCAGGGTAGGGACCCAGAGTAATATGCTAACTGCCCTCCCCCCTTCAAACCATTCTTGCACTTTTCAGGAAGAGAAGTTGGGGAACTGAGTTGGTAGGAGGAGGGGACACAAAGCTCCTCTGTTCTTGCTGAATTTGATTACTAACTTTAATGGTTTTTGGTCTTACAACATCTCTACATTTTGAGCAAAAAATAAAGGTGTTTCAAATTTACATTAAAAATTAACAATGGCACCTGTTTTAGTCAGGGATAATTTGCTTATAAGGAACATACACACACAAAGTTTACCAAGAGGGGTTTATTAAAAGGATGTCAGGGACTACTACAGAAGCCAAGAGCAGAAATGCAGTGAGGGCACAGGAACGGTAGAACTCATCAGGAAGCCCCCTATCTTGCAGGTCAATTACTCTGCTTTTCTTTGTCATGTCAGTTCTCTTTTCACCTCTGCAAATTGGCTTCTTGCAGTCTCTTGATTTTTGCTCCCATAATTTTGTGTTATGTGTGACCTTGGCTTTTCTTGCCACAGATTGTAGCTCACTCTGACTCTATCCTTGAATCAAGCTAATGCCTGGTTTCTGTTAGCTGACTGATGAGTACTGACTTTTGGAATGAATGAATGAATGAATGATTCTATATGGTCTTTTGGTGTATGAGCCCCTCATCACTTAACTAGATTTTGAGTGTTGTAGTCCAAAATATCATGAGAAAGAATTTTGTCCTTTGAGATAGGTATTCATTCGCTCCTGGTCCAGTTTTCCGTGGTGAAGTGATATGATTACTTGGTATAAATATGACTGTTTACAAAGACTGTGGATGAAGCAATTTCCAGAGAAAGGCTGATGGTTAGGCAAATGTGTTTACCATAGCCACCAAACCAACAATTATTCCCAGAAATATGCCTAAGTAGTGTCCATGTTTACTCAAGACATGAGGACCTCATGTTAAACCTCATGTTAAAGGGATTACCTGTCCAGCTCAGAAAGTGTTTTGAGGGTGCTCACCTGTTTAAAATTTCAAGTAAGAATGGGTTTCCACACTGATGGTCTTAGTATAGCCAAGTAAAAGATCAACAAGACTCTTGGCTCATGTCTTACCTTCTTTAGGAAACTATTTAAAGGTTATTTTTTTAAACTTAGAACTCAGCTTTTATATTTCCTGTTTCTATACTACTTCAGTAATAATTTATACTGATTTCTAGCATCTTGTATAGGTACTTAACACACATGATTTAATTTTATTTTTATAACAACCTTTGAGGTGAATCTGAAAGTTGTTATTTTCCCCCATTTTGAAAAAGAAAACTGATAAATTATACCAGATAAATTATGCCAATGGTTTCCAATGTTGGGTCTTGGATTCATGTAGAGTATAAAACTATGTAAGTGGAAAGTCGAGGCATGAGTTTTTTTAATATTTCAAGAACCCTAATTGAAATAATACACTTACACTCAGTTAAGCTATCTAAGGTAATTACAACATCAACTTTTATTGCATTATGGCTGCTTCGTATGGTAACTTGGTTATCTTGGGTTGTCTGGAATATTCATTTGATTGAGCATATACTTGATATGTATTGTTTATTAAGGAAAAAATGCAATGAAGATTTAATTTCTTAATTTGTAAGTACTGTGTGTTTGGCAGATCTAATCTTTCCAAGGGAAAGATAATGATAAAAAAGATTCTCAGTAGAGAAGAAGTGGTCTTAAATGGTAGTTTAGGGCTTAGTCAGCAGGCCTTTTAATATGGGCTCTGTTGGTTTTCCACCGTATGGAACCATTATACTACTTGAGGACCAATTCCTTCCTATCCTGAAAAGAAAGAGAAGCTCTCACATGTGTGTTTCTCTTGGTAGGAAGAAGTGATCATCAAAATACTCTGTATGAATCCAGATCCAAGTATTATTGTAAGCCCTCTGGTGTACTCAGCCACCTTTTTGAAACTAGTGTTAAAATCCAAGACATGGATAATAACCACATTCTTTTAGAAACAAATGACTAAAGTTACTCCACTCTTATAACAACTAGCAGAGGTAAAATAAACTCACCCAAACAAAAGAAAACAAATTTTAAATGTCCATAGAGACATGGTCACAAAGTTATACTCACTTAACAACTTTAGACCCAGGAAGCCTGGTACCTTTCACAGCCATGAACTTACTTAAATGTGGGTTTCAAGAGAAAGGGTTGAAATAAATGTTAATTTAAGTGAGTCCATTATTTCCCTACAAAAATGAAGCATAAAAGTCATAATGAGATGCAAATAAAGGATAGTAACAAACATACAAAGATAATCATGAAAAAGAAAGAATTTTGTTATTTTTGTTAAAGGGCAAAGTTAGAGAGGAAATTAAAGCTCTACCTTGGCCTAATGCCATGAAACTTAAGATAAATTTTTTCTTCCTTTTGCAGAAAAAGAAATGCTCATTAACAAAGAGAAATGTCACCCGAGTTTGACATTTCAAGAGCAGCCCCTTGGTGTTTATATTGGTCATGGGATGCTGACATCAACAATGAGAATTGCATATTAACCCAGTGCCCTTATCAAAATAGAGGGGCACTTTAATAACTTAGTTCCTACTTTATCTTGGATTAGCCCCATTTCTTAGCTTTGGTGATCTTGAGTAAAAGAAAAGCATTCAGAAATTTGACAAGAGTTATGAAGAGCTTTTACAAGACCAAAATCCATTATGTAAATCCTGATTTGGGCTCCCTGTCAAAAACTATCTTTAGGACCCTAACACTATTCCAATAACATCTGTATATTGTACTTTAAACACTAAATGTTTTAAGAGATTATTGGGTATATTTTAAAAATCTCAAAACAGTTCTTAGTTTATTATATTCATGGCAACAATTAGCAACATAAAAATGCTTGCCAGCCTACCCAGGAAACAATATCAGGCAAACAAACAAACACAATTAGTGCATGCATCTTCTGGATCTGTGAGCATGTTTTAGGGCAATCTTAAAACATTTTCAATTTTTAAATTTTCACAAGTGTGAATAGTGCTGCAACTGAACCTAAAAACAATTGCTGTTTTAAGAAATGAAGTGTTGCTGCTAAACTTCCTGCTGATTTAGCACGGATTTCAAGCTGAAATCAATACAATATGCTTTTTTTCAGCTCTGTTTATGTGACTTCCAAAATCCCTGTAAATTCTCTTTTGGCCTTCGTTTAATTTTTGAAAGAAAGCTGTCCCAGGGCTAAGTAACTTCACTCACCCATCCTAAAGAGGTCAGGTGTTCCAGAATGCATCAAATGGAATAACACTGCCTTCATTTATTGTTCAATAAAAATCTTTGTATGAGTAAGCAAACGCTAAATAGTAGAGCTTTTAGGAACTTAGACCAGTTACGTCTGTTTGCTATACAAATCTTAATAACTTTAGAAAGTCTCTTTGTGCAGAAGACAGTTTATTCTTTTTATTTCATATAATATAGGATGTGCTCAGGTGGCCTGATGAGAAGCATGAGGAGATACTGCAAAAAAAAGACTTTTGATTCTGAATCCTATCTTTACACAAATTCTGTGACACATTGTCTCCCTCCAGCAAATAAGCAGAGTACTCTTTATTCCTGGTGACAGTACATCAAGAGTGTGATTCAGCAGTAAGCAGCATAAACATAAATTTGAACTCCCTCCCCACCCCCACAACTTAATTGTCCTATAGGAGACACAGAGCTTATTTGGAAGAGCCACATGGCAATTTTCAAGCTTGTGTAATATAACAGAAAGAGTGCCAATTCATTATTGAGAAGTCAAGTACACTAGACTTTCTCTTTGAGGCTGTGTGTTATTTCACATATTTGTGCCTCAGCTTCCATTGCATTAGGTGCAAAACAGGGCTGAAGAAAACTGTGCTTCTTCTTCATCAGATGGAGAGGGATGATAAAGTGACTGATCAACAATGTTTGGTTCAAAATCGACTTCTGTGCACACTCAGGCAATGTCATGCTTCTGATCTGCATTAGCATCTGATCTGACACCTATGAACTTGCCCACAACCTGGAAGGAGAAGGAACTTAAGTGGTGGCCAGTAGTGTTGCGTGCAACTGCTTTGCCATTGCTAAGGACTCTTTACACCTCTCTGACTAATTACTGAAAACTAGGACATAGTAACCCTTTCAGAGGACAGTAGGGGCATGGCTTGGAACTGCCCAAACAGTCTCCTCTCCAGAGCTCATAGCCATATTCCTCATAGCCACTTTTCCTCAAAGCAGAGGAAAAGTGCTTTATTCTGACCTTGCCTTGAGTTTGGCCCCAAAGTGAAAGAAGCTTAGCAGCTTAACAAATCACTAGCCATATTATGGCTAGAGCTCTCCAAATAGGGGGAGGGGTTAAGTGAAGAAAACTATCAGAAATTAAAGATCAAAAGGCAACAGCAGCCATAGAGCCCCCAAATGGATACCCTATTGGCTTGGAGGAGTGGAGAGTCAGCCTGGGGCTGGCCTTATGTGAAAACAAACTCTCAGTGATTTCCTAAAAGTGAACATGTGGAGCACAGATCCATCCATGTTTTCAATTAGTGCCCCCAATGCCTTGGAAGCCAGGCAATGGGCAGCAACAGATGGAGGGGTTTCTGTGGCAGGCAGCCTTTATTTATGTATGAAGGATCCCTCTTGTGTGAGTGTCGACCAGTCATCTCCACTTAAACAATCCCTTTGCAGTGAATGGTTGTACTACACATAACACCTTCTTTGTCTTCAAGTCTCCCAAAAGCTCTCTGCCTGTCTGCCCTCTGCCTGTGCATTTTTATGGTGACGATCAACACAATTCCTCACTCCAGAGATATCCCAACTTGGTTGAAAGGGTGGCCTTTATCCATTGAAAATGAGGTTTTCTTGGGTTATTGAAAACTAAAGAGAGTCAGAGTGAATTGTTTCAGCCTTTAAAAAAGAATTTTGTCTATTTATGACCTTCAAATGTTAGAAAATTTTGTCTTTGTGTCTTTGGAAAATCAGAGTAAGGAAATGAAGTGAAAAAAGGAAAAAATAAGAGAGAAAATAGATGTTGGGTAATAGGTTCTTTAAGTGTGCAATTATTTTTTTGAATCTGAACTGAATGCTCTCTTTGTTTTGCTTTTCTTTGGAGTGTTTTGAACATGTTTAATTCTATTCTATCCCTTCATAAGGACGTGATGTCAGGCAGATTCTCTATGAAGATGGTGTGTGGTCCCTGAATTGTAATGTTTCTGTCAAATTGGGGTGGGGCAGGTGACAGGTTAAGGTAGAGATGACAGATGACATCCCATCACCCAATACCAGCTATGCCCATCCCCTACAGCTTCATCTCTGCTACCCTAGAGTCATGCTGCAGAGGTTCCCCATAGCCAGAACATTATACACAGTCATAAATATCCTTTCATGGAGGCTGATTTTATCAGAATAATTTGGCAGTGTGTTTTACTTCTAGAAACCAAGGAGACTGATAGTGAAGGAGGACTTACTATGTATCTATTGGAATTGGCATCTTCCAATGAGTTACTCCACTTAACAACCTGTTTTGAGAGATGCGTTTCTCCCCATTTTTATAGATGAGATAAAAAGTTCAGAGGTATGCTTTATTCCTAGGTGTGAAAATAAAAATGTCAAATTGCCTTTAGTATCTCAATCTACCTTTTCTACCTTAAATCATTATTTAAACACGAGTCATGAAGAAGTGCACAAATAAATAAAGTCATAAAAATACATTTAATTTTGTAGTTCTGTGCATTTTTCTCCTTTGTTTTTATATTAGATAAAGTCAGGTTAGCATGAAACTGAAACTGAGACTTAAAAAGAAAAAGACTTAAAAAGCTCACTGTTTTTTCCTCCTCAAACTTTATTGAGGAATAATTTATATACAATAAAATTCAGTGACTTTCACTGAATTTAGACAATTGTATGCACTCCAATCAAGAACATTTCATCTCAATGAAAATGACAGTGAGATACCACTTCACATTGGTGAGAATGGCCATCATAAATAAAGCAACAAACAAGTGCTGGAGAGGTTGTGGAGAAAAGGTTGCACTGTTGCTGGGATTGCAGCCTGGTGCAACCACTATGGAAAATAGTATGGAATTTCCTCAGAAAACTAAAAATGGAATTGCCTTTTGACCCAGTGGTTCCACTGCTGGAGATATACCCTAGGGATCCCAAATAACCAGTTCAAAAGAACTTATACACCCCTATGTTCATAGCAGCACAATTTACAATAGTGAAGTACTGGAAGCAACCTAAGCACCCGACAGTAAATAAATGGGTCAAAAATCTATGGTACATTTACACAATAGAATTCTATGCAGCAGAAAGAAGGAGCTCCTACCCTTTGTGACAGCAGGGATGGAACTGGAGAGCATTATGCTAAGTGAAATAAGCCAGGCAGTGAAAGACAAATACCATATGATCTCACCTTTAACAGGTACCTAATCAATAAAACAAACAAGCAGAAAATATAACCAAAAACATTGAAATTAAGAACAAACTGACAATATCCAGAGGGGAGGTGATAATGAGGGGGGGAGGGTGAAGGGTTTACAGAAAGAAATATAAAGGACACATGGACAAAAACAAGGGGGCTGGAAACAGGGGAGGGAGATGGGGATGGCTGGGGTGGTGGGGAGGGTGAGGGGAAAAGGCAGAAAGCTGTACTTGAACAACCATAAAATTCAAAAGTAATAAAAAGATGACAAATTTTAAAAAAAGAACATTTCATCTAGCTGAAATATTCTCTGTGTTCTTTGAAGCTAATCCCTTCCTTTGAC
Source organism: Tonatia bakeri (assembly GCA_004024845.1). Lineage (NCBI taxonomy): Eukaryota > Metazoa > Chordata > Mammalia > Chiroptera > Phyllostomidae > Tonatia > Tonatia bakeri. The sequence continues at coordinate 61,688 of PVIA01008966.1, forward strand.
CCTCAGCCCCAGGAAGTCACTATTCTCCATTCCATTGCCCTAGTTTTGCCATGGTCTTTTTTAGTTTATCTTTCCTACCTCAGGACATTTTCACTTGCTGTTCTCTTTGTGAGAAACAACCCCCTTCCATACCACACACTTCTCTTTTCTTGACTAATATCTGCTCAATGTTCATTGGCACTTCTTCAGAGAACATTCTTTGATCCCCTCTCCCCATCATATCCAAACTAAAATATGCCTCATATTATCTTCATTTATAGAATTTTCCCTTTCTTCCCTCTATGTATGTATGTATATGTATATGTGTATACACACACACATATTGGAGATATTTATCAATTACTCTCTGCTAACCTTGCTATACTTTATATTCCATGAATGCAGGGAAAATATCTATTTTGCTCAATATGTTATCGGCTCATTGATTGTCATAACTTTACTCATACATCAGCTGTATTCTTAGAACATAGTTGCTAAAACTCATATTTTAAAGTTAATTAATTGAATGAATGGTTTTATCTAAATAAAAGTTCTGTTAATTCTTTCATAGTGTCAGTAGGAACTCCAACCTCCTTGTCACTCTCAATTGTTTTTTATGAATCTTAACTACTCTGCACTTGGGGTACCCAAGGTGCATCTCACAATCCAAATGGTCTAGGGTTCAGTTCACATGAGATCTTTAGCCAACACAACCAAAAAGGAAAATTCTACCATTAGATAACATATAGGAGCCTTAAGTTAATAAGGAGTAACCACTTTACACATTGGCAGGAAATGGGACAGTTAGGTAAGGGATAGGCAAGTAAGGAAGCTAGGACTGTTTGCTTGATTTTGGTTGTCCGAGGTATAGCTTTGGTTGCTCTTTTATACTAGAAATGTAAGCATGCTGAGGTGAGGAGAAGTGGAAATGAGGAGGGTGAAACTTAGGATTCCAAGTGTGTTATAAAGCCATGATTTGATGAGGATGAGGATGATGAAGTTGGTAGAGGTGTTAGTAGTGGATGGAACATGGTATAAATGTTTGTGACATATTAGAAACGCTTCTGTATTCATGACATCCATGTGTTTCATTATCTCTCACCTCCACAAATTGGGTGCTGTGATTTCATGATCCAGGTCAGACTCCATAGAGGATCAAGCTGGTAGTAAAGTAGGGGTGAGGAGTGGATGGTTGTGAGGGATCAGGCCTGTTATCTCCTCCACTGTGGGACTGGCTGTGGAGAGTTTCCTTCTGATGGTTTACAACAGCTTTCCCTTTGGCCAGTGTCAGAGAATTGGGGTCATCATGCCCATCTTTGTAATTATGACCCAGGAACTTTTATGAATCACTAAAGCTGAGTGTTAAAGTGAAAGTGAGGTAGTAGGCAGAAGCATACATATACAATTGTGCCCAGGACACAAATCAGCTCAGAGGTGACCTCAGCATTGTATTTCATGTAAGGGCTTTGGTTCTGGAGGGGACTTTAATCATTTATTACAGATAGCTGAATGCTGGCAGCTAATTTGGCCACATGTTCTCTTCAAAGTTAACCATGGTGTTGGTAGCTGTGTGCAGTTGTTCAGACCCTTGGAACAAGCATGTGCCCATATCACTTCCTTTCCTTCACCTACCCTGTAGAGGTCCCCTCCTGCTGAGTAGGTGATGGACCAGAATTATCATTTTGTCAATATGTTACATCTGTGAAACTACTTTTTTTTCCTACTTTATAGAGGACTCCTTTAGTTGCTAGCAGTTGCCATTTTCTTGGTGATCTCATCTATGGCTGAAAATACTATATCTATACCAAGAAGACTCCCATATTTATATCTCCCCTGACATCTCTACTTGGATGTCAAATGATCATTTGAAGCCAACATCCAAAACTGAGCTGCTGATAACTGTTCTAAAACCTGTAGTCTTCCCTATCCCAGATAATATCCACTTTTCCAATTGCTTAGGCCCCAAATCTCTTTCTCTCACACCACATATCCAATATATCAGCAGATCTACTTTCAAAATATATCAAAAACTGAACACTTTTTCCTTCCTCTGTTGCTACTAGCTTTGTCTGGTTTGCCATAATTTCTTATATGGTTTGTTATGATAGGTTCATAAATAAACTCCCTGCCTCTGTCCTTGCCCCATTTATATCAAATTTCAATATAGCATCCAGAACTACCTATACAAATATGTCAGGTCAGCCCTGATTGGGTGTGACTCAGTGGGTTGGGATCATCCCTCAAACTGAAAGGTTGCCAGTTTGATTCTTGGTCAGGGCACATGCCTGGGTTGCATGTTTGGTTTCTGGTTGGGGCACACCCAGAAGGCAACTGATCATTGTTTTTCTCTTACATCAGTGTTTTTTCTCTTTCTTCATCCCTTCCCCCTCTCTCTAAAGATAAATAAATAAAATATTTAAAAAATATGTCAGGTCACACCACTCCTCTGCTCCACTTCCTCCATGACTTCTCACCTCAGAGTGAAAGCAATGTCCTTACAATGATGGGCATGCAAGCTCTTCATGAGCTTGTCCTTGTTACCTTGAGCAGCTTCCCCTTCCCAGTCCACCTTCTGCCAGCATGCTTTGCTCCATTGCTCTTCCTTGAACTCCTGCCTCAGAGGTTTTGTATTTGCTATTCCCGCAGCCTGAATGCTTTCCTCCCAGATATCTGTGAGGTTTGTGCTCTCATCATCTTTGGTATAAAAAATTAGGTTGCAATTTTAGATGACAGAATTAAATGATAAGAGGCTAAGTGGGGATATAAATGATGAGTTTCAGATGAGAGGCCATGGAGTGTTTTAGGCATAAGATATGAAAAGTGACAAGGCCTTGGATTAGGATCATGCTAGGTTTGTTTAAGCTGATCATTGTGGCAAAGGATAGAGTGGTAGGAGATAAGGTCAGGTTTGACAGGGGTCTGAACCATGATGCACTTTGAAAAACTTTGGTTTTTATTCTGAGTGACATGGAAGGCATTAAGAGTGCTGAGCTGGTGAATGACATGGCTTGACTTATCTTGTAAGAAAATCCCTTTGGCTTCTGTGTGTAAAAGAATAAATTATAAAGTCTGTATTGGAGACAAGGAGACCAGATAAAATAGTTGTTCTGGTCCAGAGGCTTCTAGCACAGTTTAACATTAGAGGTGATAAAAGGATTTATTCTGACTTCTGACCAAGATGGAGGCATAGGTAAATATACTTCACTTCCTCACACAATGAAATGAAGAATAACAACCAATTTAAAAACATAAAACAACCAAAACTTCCAGAAAATAGAATTGTATAGAAATCTGACAAACAAGGAGTTAAATAAGAAACATTCATACAGACTGGAGGGAGGGTGAAATGGGAAGCTGGGGTGGAGAGGGAGTGTGGCAAAGTGGAGAGGGAGTGCGGCAAGGTGGCGGCTGGCAGACTGGGTGGTCCCACATTCATGTTCAGGTAAACCAGGAGGAACACCTGAAGAATGAGATAGACTGCACAACCCAGGGTTCCAGTGCAGGAAAATAAAGCTTCAAAACCTCCAGCTGTAAAAACCTGAGGGGGTTGTGGCTGCAGGAGAAAATCCCAGTCCCACAGAAGAGTCTGCTGAAGGGCCTATAGGACCCTAGAATGTACTCAAACCCACCAATCTGGAAATCAGCACTAGTAGGGTGCAATTCACTTGTGGGCAGTGAAGGAAGTAAGCAAAAGCTGGGTGTAAGTTGAGCAAGTGGCATTGTTCCCTCTCTAACCCCTCCCCCACATACAGCACCACAATGAAGTGAAATGGATTGCCTGTCCTGGTGAATACCTGAGGTTCTGCTCCTTACAATATAACAGGTACACCAAGACAAAGAAATATGGACCATGTGAAAGAACAGATCAAAACCCCCCAAAAGAAGTAAGGGACAAAGAGATAGAAAACTTATTAAATGTAGAGTTCAAAACACTGGTTATCAAGATGCTCACAGTAATGGTTGAGAATGACTGAAAAATAAAAGAAGAAGTGAAAGCTATAAAAATAAAATAAAGACAAGTATATAGGGAATCAACAGTGAAGGAAAAGAACCTGGGGTTCAAATCAATGATTTGGAACAGAAGGAAGAAATAAACAGTCAACACAAACTGAATGAAGGAACAAGAATTCAAAAAAATGAGGAGAGGCTGAGGAATCTCTGGCACAATTTCAAATGTTCCAACATTCAAATCATAGGGGCATCAGAAGAGGAAGAGCAAGAAATTGAAATTTATTTGAAAAAATAATGAAGAAAAACTTCTCTAATCTG